>CAKNYM010045748.1:72270-90426 GCA_932195095.1 Andricus curvator | reverse complement strand
TTGGCGCGGTGCAGATGAAAATCTGTCCATTTTTCGGGGTTTTGTCATTATGATTTTTTGTTCGGGGGGTCATGTTCTACAAAATATCAAAAAATTATAAAAATCCACCGAGACCTTTTTTCAATACATTTTGTGCGGGGTCCTTTATAAAATTAGGCAAAGACTTATTAGATAGCCGTTTCCAAACTTAAAAAATTCCCCGGGTTCTCCCTACTAGAATATAATTTCTGATCTTGATAATTATAGTCAAATATATAATATAATCTTGGATTCTTTAATTAAAAAAATTAATAAAATTTAAATTTTTTAACTAATTGAATAAAAAGAATATAAAATTAATATTTGAAATTTGAAATTTTTAACTAATTTAACTATGTTGTTTTTGTAATCTTATCTAACTATTAATTTAACAAAAAAATAATGTTTTATAAGAATTTGTTCTATTTAACTAACATTTTTATTATTATTATTAGTATTCCACCATTGAGACAAATTTCTTTTGGGCTGAGCGTGACTCACTCGGGTCCACAACACCGCTCCGACCCAAGTCGCTGATCAATCCCTCTAGCAATCACCCCAGGCGAAGAGCTTCACAAAGTCAAATAACTTCAAAATCAAGAAAATCACTCTAAATCCAAGAAAAATTTTCAGTCGAACAAAAAACGTTTCTTTGAAGTGAAGAAACTTCTCGGTAAAACAGCAGAAAGGTCAATCACATTCGATTTTTTTTAAATCACGTAGGCTAATCAGTACGATGATTGGCCAACCCCCAATGATTAGGCAACCCTAATAGTTGGCGTTCTTTTTTGGTAAAATATTAATTTCCGGGCCTGAAAATTCTTTTTTTTTTGGTTGGAATTCCTTTTATGCGTTTGAAAAATATTTTTTCAGCTGAAAATTAAATTATTCTGTGTTTAATTGTCATTTAATCCTCCCCAGTTGGAAATTCGACTTTTAGGTTGAAAATTTATCTTTTTTAGTTGAAAATTTTTGAAAACTTTTCAGTTAAAAATTAATATTCTTCAGTAGAAAATGAATTTTCTTATATGATCATCCGTCTCTTTGGTTGAAAATTGGAATATTTTGTTGAAAAATCGTTGGTTTTTGGTTGAAAGTTTATTTTTAACTTAATATTTAACAATTCTAGTTGAAGATTCTTAATTTTAGTTGAAAAATTGAACTGAAAATTGAATCCTTTTTAGTTGAAAATTCAACTATTTGGATAAAAATTGATTTTTTTTAGTTAAAACTGTATGTATTTATTTGTATAAAATTTAATTTCTTGCTTGAAAATTCATTTTTTCGTTAAAAATCTTTTTTTTTTTTGGTTTGAAATTTTTCTTAACTAAAATTTGAACTATTCTATTCGGGATTATGATTTAATTGTCTTCACTTAAAAATTTGACCTTTTGACTTAAAATTAATGTATTTTGAGACCAATTGATCTTTTTTAGTTTAAAATTTAACTTTTTATTTGAAAATTGATATTTTTCAATAAAAAATGAAACTAGTTCGTTAAAAATTCTTTGTTTCTTGGTTAAAAATTAATTTTTGAACTGAAAATTTAAATATTCAATTTTTGGTGAAAAATTTATTCTTTTTTGATGAAAATTTATTTTTTTTTTATTTGACAATTTAACTTTTCAGTTAAAAATTAATATTCTTCAGTAGAAAATGAATTTTATTATATGATCATTCGTCTCTTTGGTTGAAAATTTTGTTGAAAAATCGTTGGTTTTTGGTTGAAAGCTTTTTTTTAACTGAAAATTTAACTTTTTGGTCCAAAATTGATATTTTTCAGTGGAAAATTTATTTTCTTATTTGATAATGCATCTCTTTGTTTAAAAATTTAACTATTTTTTTCAAAAACGATAGGTTTTTGGTTAAAAGTTCATTTTTAATTGAAAATTTAGCAATTCTAGTTGAAGATTCTTTATTTTAGTTGAAAAATTAAACGGAAAATTTAACTATTCAATTTTTGGTGAAAAATGTATCCTTTTTAGTTGACAATTCAACTATTTGGTTGAAAATTGATTTTTTTTTAGTTAAAAATGTATGTAACATTTGGCAAAAAATTTATTTTCTTGCTTGAAAATTCATTTTTTCGTTAAAAATCTTTTTTTTTGGTTTGAAATTTTTTTAACTAAAAATGTAACTATTCCATAAATAACTGACTAAATAATAAATAATAATTATTATTATAATAATAAATAATTGACATAAATAAATGACTTAAAATTAATGTATTTTGTGAAAAATTGATCTTTTTTAGATTAAAAGTTAACTTTTTAGTTGAAAATTGATATTTTTCAGTAAAAAATGAAACTATTTTGTGAAAAATTCTTTCTTTTTTGGTTAAAAATTAATTTTTGAACCGAAAATTTGAATATTCAATTTTTGGTGAAAAATGTATTCTTTTTAGTTGAAAATTGATGTATTTTTTGGTCAAAAATTTCTTTTTTCGCTAGAGATTTTTTTTTTTTTTTGGTTGAAAATTTCTTTTTTTGTTTGAAAATTATTTTTTTTAACTGAAAATTTAACAGTAAACTATTACATTTTTTATTGTAATTTAATCTTCTTCAGTTGATAATTTGACTCTAAGGTTGAAAATTAATATATTTTGATAAAATTTTTTTTTTTGGTTGAAAATTTAAATATATTCGTAAAAAAAAATTGTTCTTGCTACAAATGTTATTTTTTAATTAAAAATTCAACTATTTCAATTGAATATTCTTTATTTTACTTGGAAACTTCATCTTTTTGATTAAAAATTTAACTATTTTGTTTAAAATTCGTTCTTTCTTGGTTGAAAATTAATTTTTGTACTGAAAATTTAACCATTTAATTTTTGGTGGAAAATTCATCCTTTTTAGTAGAAATTTTAACTGTTTGCTTAAAAATTGATATCTTCCAATAGAATATGAATTTTCTTGCTTGACAATTTAACTTTTTTGTTGAAAACTTAAATATATTGTTGAAAAATCGTTATTTTTTGGTTAAAAATTTAGTTTTTAACTGAAAATTAGAATATTCAATTTTTGGTGGAAAATGTATCCTCTTTATTTGAAAATTTAACTATTTGGTTAAAAAATTTTCTTTTTTAGTTAAAAAATTATGTATATATTTGTTAAAAATCGCTTTTTTTCAAACATTATTTTTTTCAACACTTACCTATTTAATTTTTGGCGAAAAATTTATACTTCTTAATTGAAAAATAAACTATTTGGTGGAAAATTCAACTTCGTAAGTTGAAAATTTCCGTATTTTTTTTGTGAAAAACTAATTTCATTTCTGGAAAATTAATATTTTTGGTTGAAATTATTTTTAATTATTTTCTTTAACTGAAAATTCAAATTTTCCATTCATGATTGTAGATTAATCTTCATTAGTTGAAAATTTAACTTTGTGGTTGAAAATTAATGTATTTTTTTGAAAATTTAACTTTAATTCATCTCTTTTGTTAAAAATTTTAATATTTATTTAAAAATTCGTTGTTTTTTGGTTCAAAATTTACTTTTCAACTGAAAATTTAACAATTCCATTTTTTATTGTAATTTAATTTTCTTTAGTTGAAAATTCAACTTGTTGATTCAAAATAATGTATTTTGTTAAAAATTTAACTTTTGGGTTAAAAATGGATATTTTTCAGCAGAAAAAGAATCTTCTTGATTGACAATTCATCTCTTTGGTTAAAAATTAATCTGTTTTATTAGAAAATTTATGTTCTTTTTGTGGAAAATTGATTTTCTTTCTTTAAAATTATTTTTTGTTTGAAAATTATTTTCTTGAGCTGGTATTTAACTATATTCCATTTATAATTGTAGTTTAATCTTCTTTAGTTGAAAATTCGACTTTTTGGTAGAAAATTAATGTATTTTGTGGAAAAATTGATCTTTTTGAAATGAAAATTAATTTTCTTGATAAAAAATTTGTATTTTTAAGTAGAATATGAATTTTTTTGGTTGATAATTCATCTCTTAAAAATTCAACTATTTAATTTTTGGCGAAAAAGTTATCCTTTTTAGTTTAAAATTAACTACTTGGTTGAAAATTCATTTTTTTTAGATAAAAATTCATGTATTTTTTGGTAGCAAATTAATTTTCTTTTTTAAAAATTAATATTTTTGATTGAAGATTTTTTTTTGTTCGAAAATTATTTTCTTTAACTGAAAATTCAACTATTCCAGTTGAAGATTTATCATTTTATTATAAACAAAATATATTGACATCTTCTCATTCATCATTTAAGTTGAATAATTCATCAATTTGGTTTAAAATTCAACTATTTACAAAAAGTCATTCTTTTTCGGTTGATAATTAATTTTTGATCTGAGAATTTAACTATTAAATTTTCGGTGAAAATTTTTTCTTTTTAGATGAAAATTTAAATATTTGGATTAAAATTCATCTTTTTTAGTTGAAATTTCAACTAATTCATTGAAAAATCTCCTTGGTTGGAAATTAAACTATTTTTTTTAAATCTTTGTTTTTAGTTGGAAATTAATTTTTGAACTGAAAATTTAACTATTTAATTTTTGTGGAAAATTGGTTGAAAATTCAACTATTTGGTTGAAAATATATATTTTTTAGTTCCCAATTCAACTACTTTGTTGAAAATTAATTTATTTTCTACTAAAAATCTTCTTTTTCAGTAGAAAATTAATTCTCCAGTTGATAATTTATGTTTTTGGTTACAAATTTAACTATTTCTTTAAAATTCTGTTTCTGAAGTTTTTTTTTTTTGGTTGAAAAATAATTTTTGAACTGAAAATGTAACCATTTAATTTTTGGTGGATAATTGATCTTTCCTAGTTGAAGATTCAACTATTTTCTAGAAAATTCATACATTTTGCTGAAAAATTGTCTTTTTAAGTAGAAAATGAATCTTCTTGATTCCAAATTCTTCTCTTAAGTTAAAAATTGAAATATTTTTTTGAAAAATCGTTGTTTTTTGGTTGAAAATTAATTTTTTAACTAAAAATTTAACTATTCAACTTTTGGTATAAAATTGATCCTTTTTGGTCAGAAATTCAACTAATTGGTTTAAAATTTATATTTTTGAGTTACAAATTCAACTACTTCGTTGAAAATTCATGTATTTTCTACAAAAAATCTTCTTTTTTGGTAGAAAATTAATCTTCCTGTTGATAATAATTTATATTTTTGGATAAAAATTAAACTATTTCCTAAAAAATTATTTTCTTGAAGTTCTTTTTTGATTGAAAATTAATTTTTTAACTGAAAATTTAACAATTTAATTTTTTGTGGAAAATTTATATTTCCTAGTTAAAAATTCAACTACTTGCTTGAAAATTCAACTATTCGCTTGAAAAATCGTCTTTATAAGTATAAAATGAATCTTCTTGGTTGAAAATTGAAATATTTTGTTGAAAAATCGTTGTTTTTTGGTTGGAAATTAATTTTTGAACTGAAAATTCAACTATTCAATTTTGGTAGAAGATTTATATTTTTGATTTTGAATATTGATTATTAATTTTATAAGTTGTGAAAAAATTGCTCTAGCTCCGCTGGGATTCGAACTCCTATCTTTCAGATTTCCGGTCCATATTTTTTAGTTGAAAATTCAACTATTTGCTATTTTTCTCTGATTCAAATTAATTTTATTTGAATCAAAAAATCTTTTTTCTGACTAAATCAATTCCAAAATTCTGAGGAGATCCAAAATTTGCCCTGAAAATTGTTTAAATTAAATTAAATTTTATTTATAATATAATTATTTTTTCTATTTTTTAATAATACGTATGTTATGATATATTTGTATAATCGCTTTAGTTATGTAATATCTACTATTAGCGATTATGTACTGTCATTTCCGAACAAGGGAAACCACGCGTGTATAAGAGATTATTTAGGGCTAAGTTTCCATGAAAGGAATCACTCGCTGATGCACGTGACATCACGTGTCCTCAAATGTATCCTGAACCCCCATTTAGTTCTCGATGCGTTCAAATGTGCAACACTTAAAATAACGTTTCATCCCCTATTCATGGCTAAAATGTCTTATAATATTAATTGCAAAATTTATCAAAGTTACAAATATTTTTTTTGAAAATTCAGAGAGAGAATACTAAACGGAAAAGACGAATTTTCGTCCAGTTTGCGCAGGCTGTCATAAAAGTATGCATTATAGGAGTGATCTACTGATTTTCAGGGTTTCACTCTCAAGGAATCCTTTCCTTCCAAATTTATGGCATAAAAGCTGCGCGACGTTGAGTATTCTCTCGTTGAACAGAGTATAGGTTAGAACTGACATGGAGGAAATTGCAAAATTTATCAAAGTTACAAACTTTTCTTTTTGAAAATTCCGCTAGAGAATACTCAACGGAAAAGACGAATTTTCGTCCAGTTTGCGCAGGCTGTCATAAAAGTATGCAGTTTAGGCCTGGTTTACTAAGTTTCAAGTTTCCACTCTGAAGGAATCCTTTCCTTCGAAATTTTTGGCATAAAAGCTGCGCGACGTTGAGTATTCTCTCGTTGAACACATTACAAGGCAGGGCTGACTTACGGGAAATTGCAAAATTGATCAAAGTTACAAAATTATTTTGAAAATTAAGAGAGAGAATACTAAACGGAAAAGACGAATTTTCGTCCAGTTTGCGCAGGCTGTCATGAAAGTATGCAGTTTAGGCGTGGTTCACTGATTTTCAAGTTTCCACTCTAAAGGAATCCTTTCCTTCCAAATTTATAGCATAAAAGCTGCGCGATGTTGAGTATTCTCTCGTTGAACAGAGTATAGGACAGGGCTGGATTAGGGAAATTGCGAAATTTATGAAAGTTACAAACATTTTCTTCTCGAAAATTCAACTAGAGAATACTCAACGGAAAAGACGAATTTTCGTTCAGTTTGCGCAGGCTGTCATAACAGAGTATAGGGCAGGACTGACTTAGAGGAAATTGCAAAATTGATTAAAGTTATAAACTTTTTTTTTGAAAATTCAGCTAGAGAATACTCAACGGAAAAGACAAATTTTCGTCTAATTTGCGCAGGCTGTCATAGAAGGATGCAGTTTAGGCGTGGTTTACTGATTTTCAAGTTTTCACTCTCAAGGAATCCTTTCCTTCGAAATTTATAGCATAAAAGCTGCGAGAAGTTGAGTATTCCCTCGTTGAATAGAGTATAGGGTAGGACTGGCTTAGAGGAAATTGAAAAATATATCAAAGTTACAAACATTTTTTTTCTCGAAAATTCGACTAGAGAATACTCAACGGAAAAGACGAATTTTCGTCCAGTTTGCGCAGGCTGTCATAAAAGTATGCAGTTGAGGCGTGGTTCACTGATTTTTAAGTTTTCACTCTTAAGGAATCCTTTCCTTCGAAATTCATGGCATAAAAGCTACGCGACGTTGAGTATTCTCTCGTTGAACAGAGTATAGGGCAGGACTGACTTAGAGGAAATTCAAGCGGAAATTGTATATGTTTGAGTTTTTATATGATTTTCAACAACGTAGATAAATTTTCAGGAACATAGTCGATTTTTCAATCAAAAAGATGAATTTTCAACCACGAGGATTAAATGTCAACCATAGAGGTAAATTTTTAACCAAAAAGATTTATTTTCTATCAAGAAAGAATAATTTTTAATTAAATATTTAAAGTTTCAACTCAAGAAGATAACTTTAGAATAAAAAAATAAAAATTATACCAAAAACACGAATTTTGACCAAAATAGTTAAATTTTCAACCTAAAAGATGAATTTTCAAGTTGAACGCATTTAGTTCTCGATGCGTTCAAATGTGCAAGACTTAAAATAACGTTTCAGCCCCTATTCATGGCTGAAAAGCCTTATAATATTAATTGCAAAATTTATCAAAGCTACAAACTTTTTTTTTCGAAAATTCAGCGAGAGAATACTTAACGGAAAAAACGAATTTGCGTCCAATTTGCGCAGTCTGTCATAAAATTATGCAGTTTAGGCGTGGTTTACTGAATTTCAAGTTTTCACTCTCAAGGAATCCTTTCCTTCGAAATTTGTGGCACAAAAGCTGCGCGACGTTGAGTATTCTCTTGTTGAAGATAGTATAGCGCAGGACTGGCCTAGAGGAAATTGCAAAATTTATCAAAGTTACAAACTTTTTTTCTAAAAATTCAGCTAGAGAATACTCAACGGAAAAGACGAATTTTCTTTCGGTTTGCGCAGGCTATCATAAAAGTATGCAGTTTAGGCGTGGTTTACTGATTTTCAAGTTTCCACTCCAAAGGAATCCTTTCCTTCGAAATTTATGGCATAAAAGCTGCGCGACGTTGAGTATTCCCTCGTTGAATAGAGTATGGGACAGGACTGGCTTAGAGGAAATTGCGAAATTGATCAAAGTTACAAACTTTTTTTTTTTAATTCAGCGAGAGAATACTAAACGGAAAAGACAAATTTTCGTCCAGGTTGTGCAGGCTGTCATAAAAGTATGCAGTTTAGGCGTGGTTTACTGATTTTCAAGTTTCCACTCCAAAGGAATCCTTTCCTTCGAAATTTATGGCATAAAAGCTGCGAGAAGTTGAGTATTCTCTCGTTGAATAGAGTATAGGGTAGGACTGGCTTAGAGGAAATTGAAAAATATATCAAAGTTACAAACATTTTTTTTCTCGAAAATTCGACTAGAGAATACTCAACGGAAAAGACGAATTGTCGTTCAGTTTGCGCAGGCTGTCATAAAACTATGCAGCTTAGGTGAAGTTTACTGATTTTCAAGTTTCCACTCCAAAGGAATCCTTTTCTTCGAAATTTATGGCATAAAAGCTGCGCGACGTTGAGTATTCTCTCGTTGAACAGAGTATAGGGCAGGACTGACTGAGAGGAAATTGCAAAATTGATCAAAGTTACAAAATTATTTTGAAAATTCAGAGAGAGAATACTAAACGGAAAAGACGAATTTTCGTCCAGTTTGCGCAGGCTGTCATGAAAGTATGCAGTTTAGGCGTGGTTCACTGATTTTCAAGTTTCCACTGTAAAGGAATCCTTTCCTTCCAAATTTATAGCATAAAAGCTGCGCGACGTTGAGTATTCTCTCGTTGAACAGAGTATAGGACAGGGCTGACTTAGAGGAAATTGCAAAATTTATCAAAGTTACAAACTTTTTTTTTTGAAAATTCAGCTAGTGAATACTCAACGGAAAATACGAATTTTCGTCCAGTTTGCGCAGGCTGTCATAAATTTATGCAGTTTAGGCGTGGTTTACTAATTTTTAATTTTATACTCTCAAGGAATACTTTCCTTCGAAATGTATGGCTTAAAAGCTGTGCGATGTTGAGTATTTTCTCGTTGAACAGAGTATAGGACAGGACTGGATTAGGGAAATTGCAAAATTTATGAAAGTTACAAACATTTTATTCTCGAAAATTCAACTAGAGAATACTCAACGGAAAAGACGAATTTTCGTTCAGTTTGCGCAGGCTGTCATAACAGAGTATAGGGCAGGACTGACTTAGAGGAAATTGCAAAATTTATCAAATTTATAAACTTTTTTTTTTGAAAATTCAGCTAGAGAATACTCAACGGAACAGACGAATTTTCGTCTAGTTTGCGCAGGCTGTCATAGAAGGATGCAGTTTAGGCGTGGTTTACTGATTTTCAAGTTTTCACTCTCAAGGAATCCTTTCCTTCGAAATTTATAGCATAAAAACTGCGAGAAGTTGAGTATTCTCTCGTTGAACACAGTATAGGGCAGGGCTGACTTAGAGGAGGCTTAGAGAAATTGAAAAATATATCAAAGTTACAAACATTTTTTTTCTCGAAAATTCGACTAGAGAATACTCAACGGAAAAGACGAATTTTCGTCCAGTTTGCGCAGGCTGTCATAAAAGTATGCAGTTGAGGCTTGGTTCACTGATTTTTAAGTTTTCACTCTTAAGGAATCCTTTCCTTCGAAATTCATGGCATAAAAGCTACGCGACGTTGAGTATTCTCTCGTTGAACACAGTATAGGGCAGGGCTGACTTAGAGGAAATTCAAGCAGAAATTTGATATCTTTCAGTAAAGATATTGCATTTTCAACAAAGTAGATAAATTTTTAACAACATAGTGGATTTTTCAATCGAAAAAATTAATTTTCAACCACGAGGATTGAATTTCAACCATAGAGGTGAATTTTTAACCAAGAAGATTTATTTTCTATTAAGAAAGAAGATTTTTTAATTAAATACTTAAAGTTTCAACTAAAAAAGATAACTTTTAATTTAAAAAAAAATTATATCAAAAACACGAATTTTGAGCAAAATAGTTCAATTTTCAACCAAAGAGAAGAATTTTCAACCAAGAAGATTATTGTTCTATCAAAAAAGATCAATTTTGAACAAAATACGTGATTTTTCAAACAAATAGTAGAATTTTCAACTAAAAAATTTAAATTTTGTACTAAAAATAAAATAATTAAACTTTAAGATGAAAAATTCATTTTCAACAAAGAAACTAATTTTTTACAAAATAATTTAATTTTCAACCAAACAGATGAATTTTTTAAACTAAAATAGAATAATTTTTGAACCAAAAAGAGAAACTTTCAACAAAAGAGTTGAATTTTCAACCAAGAAGATTTATTTTTTACCAAAAACACGAATTTTCAACAACTTACATGAATGTTTAACTAATTGTAAGAAATTTATAGTTTCATCCAAAAATGGAAGAGTTATATTTTGAGTTGAAAAATTAACTTTTAACCATAAAGAAACAATTTTTAACAAAATGGTTAAATTTTCAACAACAACAAAAAATAAATTTACAACCAAAAAAATAAATAAATTTTCAACAACAAAAAAATAAATTTGAAAAAAAAAAATTTTGAACGAAATAGTTGAATTTCTACCGAAGACAAAATTTCAAACAAAATAAATGATCTTTCAACCAACTAATTGAATTTTCAACTAAAAAAGTTAAATTTTTTATTAAAAATGAAAAAATTAAGCTCCGAGTTAAGAAAATTCATTTAAAAATTTTTTCAAACTATTTTCTTACAACATAATTGAATTTTTAACCAAAATCCTCAACCAGAATCCCCGACCAAAACAGAATAATTTTGAAACCAGAAAGAGGAACTTTAAACAAAAAAATTGAATTTTCAAGCATGAAGATTAATTTTTTACCAAAACAATGAATTTTTAAAATTTTACACACATTTTTATCTGCAGAAGATAAATTTTTTCACAAAAAATGAAACACTTATAGTTTGAATTTAAAAATTTAATCTTTAACGACAAAAAACAAATTTTAATAAAATAGTAACATTTTCAACTAAAAAAAATTTTAACCAAAAATATCAATTTTTAGGCCTGAAGATTAATTTTCGAAAAGAGACAAATTATAACAAAATACATAACTCTTTAACCAAATAGTTAAATTTTCAATAAAAAAAAATTAATTTTGTACCAAAAGGATGAATTTTCATCCAAGAAGATTAGTTTTGTACCAAAAAGACTAATTTTCAATAAAATGTCTGAATTTTCAACCAAATAGTTGAATTTCTAACAAACAAAAAAAGTTACTCTTTTGACCAGAAATGGAATAGTTACATTTTGAGTAAAAAAAAAAAATTTCAAAAAAAAAAAAAACGAATTCTTATCAAAGTAGTTCAATTTTTAACATAAGAAATTAATTTTCAATTAAAAATATAAATAGTTAACAAAAATAATGAATTTTCGAACCAAACAGTTAAAAAAATTTTACCAGAAAGATATTTGTGGCTAAAATTAATTAGAATATTAATTGCAAACTTTACAAAAGTTACAAAAAAAATTTTAACCAAGAAGATTTTTTTTTACCAAAATCAAATGATATTCAATAAAATACATGAAGTTTCAATTTAAAAAGATAATTTTTAAGTTAAAAAAAAATAATTTTGTTCCAAAAAAAACGAATGTTAAATGTTAAATGTTAAACAAAATAGTTAAATTTTCAACCATAGAGATGGGTTTTCAACTAAAAAGATTAATTTTCTACCAAGAAAGACGAATTTTCAATAAAATATATGCAGTTACAATCATTAACATAGCAGAAAAAATAATTTTGTACCAAAAAAACGGATTTTCAACAAAATAGTTTCATTAGATCAATTTTCAATTTTCAACCAAGATCAATTTTCAACCAAGAAAATTAATTTTCTACCAAGAAAGACGAATTTTTAATAAAATACATAATTTTTCAACCTAATATTTGAATGTTTAACTTAAAAGCTCAATTTTCTACCAAAAATAAAATAATTAAACTTTGAGTTGGTAAATTCATTTTTTAAAAAATAATAATTTTTCACAATTAAATTTTCAAACGAAGAGATGAATCTTTAACCAAAATAGAGTAATTTTCAAACCAAAAATAGGAACTTCAAACAACAGAATTGAATTTTCAACCAAGAAGATTAATTTTGTACCAAAAAATGAATTTTTAACAAATGAGATAAATTTTTTAATAAAAAAGAGAAATTTTTCACCAAGAATGAAATAATTCTATTTTCATTGAAAAAAATTCATCTTCAACGACAAAACACAAATTTGGAATGAAATAGTTAAATCTTCGACCAAAGAAAAAAATTTGCAACCAAGAAGATTAATTTTCTACAAAAAAAACGAATTCTGAACAAATAATTAATTTTTCAACCAAAGAGATGAATTTTCGACCAAATATATTAATTTTTTACCAACACAGACGAATTTTAAATAAAATACATCAAATTTCAACTAAAAAAGATAAGTTTTAAGTTAAATGATAATAATAATTTTGTACCAAAACTACGAATTTTGAACAAAATAATTACATCTTCAACCAGAAATGAATTTTCAACGAAAAAGATAAAGCTTCTACCAACAGAGACTAATTATTTTTATTAAAATATATGAAGTTTCAACTAAAAAAGATAACTTTTGAGTTTAAAAAAAATTCTCTACCAAAAACACAAATTTTGAATAAAATAGTTAAATCTTCAACCAGAAAAGAATTTTCTACCAAGAAGATTAAATTTCAACCAAAAAGATGAATTTTCAACAGAGAAGATTAAATTTCGGTTCCAAAAATTAATTTTGAAATAAAGAATAAGAAATTCTTAACAAAATGGTTAAATTTTCAATCAAATATATGAACCTTAAACCAAGAAAATTAATGTATCGTGATCATTATTATTTTTGAGGAAAAGATTGCGGACCTGCTCATCAAGATTGTAACATAAATTATTCGATTACCAAGGTCCTTGTTACTATTATTATTATTATTATTGTTTTTTTTTCAAACTTGTTCTCGGGTGAACCCGGTTTTTCATCATAGCCGCGGACCAAGTCAAGTGAGTGATGAGATGAGGATGTTATAAGTACGTGTACCGAAATTCAGGTACAAATAGCCAGATTTTTTTGGTCCCAAAAATTAACTTTTGAGTAAAGAAAAAGAAATTTTTAACAAAATAGTTAAATTTTCAATCAAATATATGAACCTGCAACCAAGAAAATTAATGTTCTATACCAAAAAAGACGCATTATCAACAAAATACATGATTTTTCAATCGAATAGTTAAATTTTGAACTAAAAAAGTTCCATTTTCAACAATTAATAAAATAATTAAACTTTTATTGAAAAATTAATTTTCAACCACAAAAAAAACAAATAATTTTTTACAAAATAATTGAATTTCCAACCAAAGAAAAAAATCCCTAACCAAAACAGAATAATATTTTCAAACCAAAAAGAGGAACTTTCAACAATAGAGTTGAATTTTGAACCAACAAGATTAATTTTCCGTTTAAAAAATCTTTTTTCAACTAAACAAAAACAAATTTTCAACAAAATAATTGAATTTTCAGCCAAATATATGAATCTCTAATCAAAATAAAATCATTTTCAAGCATAAATTAAAAAAAATAAAGTTTCAGCTAAAAAAGATAACTTTCAAGTTGAAAATAATGTTTTTCTACCAAAAACACGAATTTTGAACAAAATAGTTAAATTTTCAACTGGAAAAGTTCAATTTCCAACCAGAAATAAAATAACTAAACTTCAATTTTAAAAAATTATTTAAAACCAAAAAAAATTTTTTTTTTCAAAATATTTGAATTTCCAACCACATAAAAAAATCTCAACCAAGAAGATTAATTTTTTGTTCAAAGAATGAATTTTAGACTAAAGAAAAACGAATTTTTAACAAAATATTTGAATTTTTCAATCAAATATATGAATTTTCTACCAAGAAGATTCATATTCTACCGAAAAAGCTGAATTTTCAACAAAAATAAAATAATTAAACTTTATATTAAAAGAATTTTTGTCCAACAAAAAAAAAATTTTACGAAATAATTGAATCCCCAACCAAAAAGCACAATAATTTTCAAACCAAAAAGAGAAACTTTCAAAAGAAGAGTATAATTTTTGATAAAAAAAAAAAAAACGAATTTTCAATAAAATAGTTCAATTTTCAATCAAATATATGAATATTCAACCAAGCAGGTTAATGTAGAAAGTTTAAGCCGAAAAGACAAATTTCCTAAAAAATAATTGAATTCTTAACCCAAAAGGAAGGATTTTTAAGTAAAAATGGAATAGTTAAATTTTCAGTTTAAATATTAGATTGCAAAAAAAAAATGAATTTCAACAAAATAGTTCAATTTTCAACCAAAGAAATAAATTTCCAAATAAAATGAATAAAAATTAATTATACCATTTATGATCTTGGATTTTAAAATTGGTGACTGCTATCAGTAGATATTAAGTTGTACAATCTTTATTTTATTTTTCAAAACCTGCATCATAAATATTAATATCTAGATTTTGCGGTTTAAGGTCTGTAGATTATTGTCCCAAATTGTTGTTGAAATGATTATTGCGGACAAATAATTTTTGTAGAACAAGAAAAAAACTGCCTCGGCCGGGATTTGAACCGCGAACGCCACTTCCATCAGTCGATCGTTTACCAATAATGCATTAATGAATTTTGTATCAATGTCCGGCTTAAAATGAAACCAGCTTCTTTTCTGTCGTATGATCCATTTTGCTCAGTGTTTTAAAATTAAATATCAAATAAAAAATGTCGATTACAAAAATTGGTTTAGAGCAATTCGTTTTAATCGGCCCTTCGTAGTTTATTAAAATAAATACTGGATTTGAAGAGTGCGTTGCCGTTGAGATTGGATTGAGGGGCAGGTGGTAGTATACTTTTGTAGTTACGGTGGTTTGATTTTGCGTGACCACGCGTTATTGGAAGAGACACAAATTTATGAAAATAAAGGCACATACCGTATTTTTTTGGCTGTGTATAGTTGTCCGGAGCCGGGTGCTATGTTGGTATCTGGAGACTTTCCAAAGAAATAATAATGGAAATAATAATACTTATGGTATCGTGATCATTATCATTTTTGAGGAAAAGATTGCGGACCTGCTCATCGAGGTTGTAACCAAAAATCGAGGTTTTTAACCAAAAAATGGATTTTTTACAAAGAAGTTTAACTTTCAACCAAGTAGTCAGATTTTTAATAGAATAATTAAATTTTCAACCAAAAGAGATAAATTCTGAAACAAAAATATAATAGTCAACTTTTGAAGTAAAAAGAATGAAGTTTCAATGAAAAGGATGATAGTTCTATCAAAGATAAATTTCTAAAACAAAAATATAAATTAAAAAGAAAAGTACATTTTAAACCAAGCAGTTGACTTTTCAACAAAAAAAGATTAAATTTCTAGCAAAAGAAATGAATTATTACGGAAAAAATTAATTTTTCACAAAGTATTAGTCCAACTTTCAACCAAATAGTTAAATTTTCAATAAAATAATTTAATTTTCAACAGAAAGAGATGAATTCTGAACCAAAAATATAATAGTTTACTTTTCCATTTGAAAAAATTATTTTTCAACCAAAAATATGACTTTTCTATCAAAGATGAATTTTTAATTTTAAAAAAGTTCAGCAAAATATTTCTACCAAATAATGAATTTTCTATCCCAAAGGACAAACTCTAAATAAAGCCGTCCATAAACTCTTTTCCTATTTTTTAAAAAAACTCTTATTTTTTCCCTGTTTTTAAGAAACTTTTCCTTTTTCGCGGTTTTTGATTAAATTTTAACGGAAATAACAGAAAAAATAATAAGAAGATCCAACCACTGTTGGTTGAAATTAATTTTTTTTTGGTTGAAACCTCTATATTTTTGTTCAGAATTCATCTTGTTTGATCAAAAGTTCTACTATTTGATTGAAAAATAAATTATTTAATTAAAAGTGCAACTAATATGTTGAAAAATCATCTTTTTTAGTAAAAATTTAAACTACTTAGTTGAAAATTGAAATACTTTGTTGAAAATTAATTTCCTTCGTCGAAGATTCATTTCTTTGGTTTGAAATTGAACTATTTTCTGTAAAATTTGTTTCATTTCTGGTAAAAATTAATTTTTTAATTTGAAATTCAACTATTTTATTTGTGTTAAAAATTGATCTTTTTTAATGTAAAATCCAACTACTTGGTTGAAATTTCATTTTTTTTTAGTTGGAAATTCATGTATTTTGTTGATGATTCATATTTTTTTTGAAAATTATTTTTCTTGGTTGAAAAATAAACTTTTTGGTAAATAATTCAAACTTGAAATTCAAAATTGAACTATTTGCTAAAAATTATTATTTTTTTTTCTAGGTTGAGAATTAATTTTTCTAACTGAATATGTAATTATTTCGTTGTTTGTTAAAATTTTTGTTGTTTGAATATTCATTTTTTTTTATTGAAAATTCGTCTCTCTAATTATATTATAAAATTCCAATGTTTTGTAAAAAGCGTTTCTTTTTGGCTTGAAACTTTAAAATTTTTGATAAATTTTGTTCTTTATTGCCAAAAAATCTTTCCTAATTGAAAAATCATCTCTTCAAAATTGGTCTTTTGAGCTTCAAAAATCATCTCTTTAGTTAAAATTGAACTATTTTGCTAAAAATTAGTTTTTTTGTTGTAGAAAATTAATTTTGAAAACTGAAAATGTGAACATTTAATTTTTGGGTGAAAATTTATATTTTAAATTGGAAATTGATCGTTACTCGTTGAAAATTCATTTTTTTTTAAATTAAAATCTTTTTTTGTTAAAAATTCAACTATTTTGCAGAACATTTGTCTTTTTGGCTTGAAAAATCTACAATTAAGTCAAAAATTACCCTATTTGGTCGAAAATAAACTTTTCAATTGAAAATTTATATTGTTTTTTTTTCTGAAAATTTACTTATTTAATTTTTGGAAATCGATGTATCTTATTGAAAATTCATCTACTTAGGTAGAAAATTAATCTTTTTACTTGAAAATTCATTATTTTAGTGAAGGATTCTAATATTTTGCTAAAAATTTTCATTTTTCAGTTGAATTCCTTTTTGGTTGAAAATTTATATTTCTTGATTGAAAATTAAATTTCTTGTTTAAAATTCTTCTTTCCCCGTTTCAGAGTCAACTATTTTTTTAAACATTCGGAATTTTAGTTTGAAAACTTAACTATTTTGTTAAGAATTCATCTATTTGGGTAGAAAATTAATCTTCTTTGTTGAAAATTCATCTATCTGGTTGAGGATTCAACTACTCTGTTCAAACTTCGTCTTCTTTCGTTTTTGGTTGAAAACTGATCTTTTTTAGTTGAAAATTCAATCATTCGGTTGAGAATTTATTAATTTGTCAAAAATTCGTCTTTTTGGCGAAGCAATCAATGTTTTTGATTAAAAACGAAATTGCTTGATTGAAAATTAATCTATTCTAGTTCAGGATTCAAGTTTTTTTTTCCTTGAAAATCTGTATATCATAAGAAGCAGTAAGATTTTATCAAAACCCCCACCATTCAAATTCTTTTTACATCAAAGATGTATACAAATTTGACATAAACATGACCACTTAGTAGAGAATTGTCTGAAATTTAGAAAAATGTAAGGTGTAAATGATAAATTAATGAGCAATTACTCTATTTCCAATCTTCTCTGATGATAAAAAATGGGCGATGGAATAATAAATAATGATTTAAAGGAAACCGCAAAATAAATCACTGGATGATGATTTGGGTAGAAAATTAATCTTCTTTGTTGAAAATTCATCTATCTGGTTGAGGATTCAACTACTTTCTTCAAACTTCGTATTCTTTCGTTTTTGGTTGAAAACTTATCTTTTTTAGTTGAAAATTCAACTATTTGGTTGAAAATTTATTAATTTGTTAAAAATTCGTCTTTTT
>CAKNYM010045748.1:57646-72260 GCA_932195095.1 Andricus curvator | reverse complement strand
AACTATTTGGTTGAAAATTTATTAATTTGTTAAAAATTCGTCTTTTTGACAAAGAAATCAATGTTTTTGTTTAAAAACGAAATTGTTCGATTGAAAATTAATCTATTCTGGTTCAGGATTCAAGTTTTTTGTTTTTGAAAATTTGTACATCATAAGGAGCAGTAAGACTATCAAAACCGCCACCATCCAAATTCTTTTTACATAAGAGATTTATACGAATTTGACATTAACATGACCACTCAGTAGAGAATTGTCTGAAATTTAGAAAAATGTAAGGTGTAAATGATAAATTAATGAGCAATTACTCTATTTCCAATCTTCTCTGATGATAAAAAATGGGCGATGGAATAATAAATAATGATTTAAAGGAAACCGCAAAATAAATCACTCGATGAGTGGTATAATGGAAAGAATAGAAAGAAAGAATAGAAAGGGAGAAAGGGAAGACTCTTGACTTTGATGGATAGCGTGTTGCTCAGCAGTTGGAACCGGAATTGAGTTGCGGTTGGACGTCATATGTTGAATTTTGGAATCGGAAGTTCGTGCCGAAAGAAAGAGGAAGAAATTTGAAGCGGAAAAACGTTCAAAAGGCACATGCCTAATCGTCGATCGTGCCCGCGGTTTTGCCGTTTCAAAGAATCGAAAAGAAATCTGTTACTGGCCGAAATCATTGAATTACCACTTGTCAATAGCCGAAAACCGCCAACTATTCCACTGCCAATCAAAACCCTCATTGTACACAACACGAAGTCACGAGGCCCTCCAGCCATATGGACAGCTTACTTCCTCATTTCAAAAGGAAGCAATCTAGTTATTTTAATTATTTTTTTATTTTTTTAATAACTTGGCAAGAGATCCGACACCAAATGTAGAGAAAAACGATGAATTTGTTTCAAAGGAGGCTCCAGTTGAACCTCCAAATAAAGCCAATTTTAATACGGACTTTTTCCAAAGAAATATTAGTCGTGATCATTATCATTTTCGAGGAAAAGATTGCGGACCTACTCATCGACGTTGTAACATAAATTATTCGATTACCTAGGACCTTAAACATTGCACTCTTTGCTACTTTTTTAAAACTCTGTTCTACTTTTCTCTGATTTTTTAAGGCACACAGAAAAAATTTTACCGTCTTACGGAATTTTTTGTTTAAATTTGTAGAAACCGGAAGCGCGAAGAGAATTTCATAATAAAATACACGAAAACCTAGTTAGGACAATTTGGGAGATATTTATACGCAATCAAGATACAGAGGGCGCATGAACAATGTTTAAACTAATTATTGTTAGGAGTGCAACTGAAGTATATGGCACAGCGATTTTAGGAAGAATGACTGGTGATTAGGGTGGTCCAGACATTTTTAACAATAATAATGCTAGAAAATTGCAGTTTTTTCCTGAAATTTTCTTCTTTTTGTTCACTTTTTAACTTGGAGTAAGTGTAATAATTAATTTAAGGCCATGTGACGAGTGGGACACGTGTGTGGATTTCTACCTTACCGACACTTTTTTTATTTGTCAACTTATTTTCACACGAATAGCCAGAACGAGTTGAAAATTTGGGATAATAAATAAGAAGCGCTAAGAAAGGCGGCTCTGGTCCTAAATTTTCAAAATCATGAAAACAGCAAAAAAAAATTATCAACAAAAAAAACTTTTTTCATAATTATAAAAATTTAGGACTAGAGCCGCCTTTCTTAGTGCTTCTTATTCATTATCCCAACTTTACAACTCGATGTGGCTGTTCGTGTGAAAATAAGTTGACAAATAAAAAAAGTGTCGGCAAGGTAGGAATCCGGTCACGTGACCCACTCGTCACATGGCCTTAAGATAACAAAAATATTTGTTGAAATAATTTATTATTATTATTATTATTATTATTAATATTCAACTTGAATAATGCCAGAATGTTGCGTTTTTTTCTGAAATTTACAACTATTTATCCACTTTTCACATAGGGTGAGTTAATAATTAATTCAATTTTGCAAAAATAATTATTTTACCAAATTATAACTATCTACTTCTTTATTAATGTAATATAGTTGCGGTTCCTTCTGAAATGTTTAACTTTTTACCCACTTTTCACTTAGTAAATTAGTAAATAATACAAGTTACCAAACATAGTTTTTCAAACAATTTACAATTGTTTATAACTATTTTCTCTTTGATAAGTGGTAAAAAGTTGTGGTTTTGTCTGAACTCTCAAATTTTTTGTCCAATTTTCACTTAGTGAGGTAATAATTAACGCAAGTTAACAAACATAGTTGTTTAAACAATTTATAAATGTTGATAACTATTTTCTCTTTGATAAGTGATAGAAAATTGTTATTAACAATAATAATTTGTTTGAACAATCATTCTTGCTCGACTTAAATAATTATTAAGTCACTTCAAGTGAAAAATAGACAAATAGTTAAAAATTTCAGAAAAAAGTGCAACTTTCTACCATAAAACAAAGGGAATATTATTAACAATAATAAATTGTTCAATTATTTTTTTTAACTTGAATTAATTATCACTTCACTCTAATTGAAAAATGGACAAAAGCTTAAAAAATTCAGAAAAAAACCGCAACTATCTAGTATTAATATAGAAGAAGATAGCTATAGACAATAATAATTTGTTTAAACAATTATTTTTCCTATATTAAATCAAATATTGACTCACTCAAGTGAAAAGTGAACAAAAAGTCTAAAATTTCAGAAAAAACTTAAATTTGTGGAATTATTAGAAGATAATATTATGAACAATGATAATAAATTGTATAAACAATTATATTTGTTAACATTAATCAACATTAATAGTGTCCAATACTTTTAATTGATATAACAGGAGAATATATTTCATCGAATAAATATAAAATTTTTAAAGAAGGAATTGATATTAAAATTAATACATAAATTAGAAAAAATGATCAAACAATTTCAATCATTAGATTTTCAATGTTTAAATTAATAAAATGATTCAATAAAATTCTTATTATGCCTTTATCTAATTAAAAATTGAACAAAAGTTGGAAAATTTAAAAAACCGCGATTTTCTATCGCGATTCTAAGAGAAAATTGCTAAAAAGAATAATAAATTGTTTAAACAAATCATGTAAACATCTATTTATCAGTATAAAGTAGTGTTTTATGTAGAAGAAATAATTTGCGTCAAGAAAACCGCGAAAAAATCATAATTAGCGCCAGAAACTCGTAAAACCCATTTTTTCACTTATGGGGTTTTTTTGGGACCCTATAAAACAGACTTATGGGGGTGATATGTGGAAAATAATACTTCACTCGTATTCTATGGCTAATTGTAAAGAGAAATGTTTAGTTTCAACTCAATTCAGCTAATATTGAGGATTCTGAATAAAATTTAGAAAAACGTCTTTTTTTCTTATGGGAAATACGTGTTGAACTTCATAAGATCTGCGCCACCTCTAAATATCATTTTTTTTAATGGATTTATTTTTGTGTGGGTTCGAACAAATTGCTGGACGTTATTCATAAAAATTCGAAAAAAAATTTTCCAATGTATTTTTGGACCCCCTTAATGTCCATTTCGTTGCTTGAATCTAAAGTTTATTATAATTAACTAAATTTTTTAAATATGGAAATGAGACATATGAATTAAAAAATGATTCGTGAAAGAAAATGTTTTGATCTTTGAATCCTAGTCTAGGAATCAGTAGAACGTGATCGGCATGATTGCCAAGGTTGGTCAGTCATAATATTCATGGTTTGAGACCACCTTGGGGCCACGCGGCTCAGTATGATGCCAGTTATTTGATCTGCGATTTGAATACTTGAGAAAAAATGTCATGTTTATTTTATTTCCAATGCTATCGATTCCTACCCTCGCTTTTCTGTATTCGCCTTTTCTCGGTGAAAAAAAGTCACCAATGAATAGATTTACATAACTTCATCCCATTTTCCAAACCAAAACTGGCACCGTATCTGAGTCTATGGCTAGCAGATACACGGCAAAAAAAACTATCTTAGAGAAGTTGTTGTTTAAAATATGAAAACCGATGCGATATGAAGTCATTATGGAATAAAAAAAAAACTTTTGACAACAACTGATAATATAGTATTGTGATCATTATCATTTTTCAGGAAAAGATTGCGGACATGCACATGTAGGTTGTAACATAAATTAGTTGATTACCAAAGGCCTTAAACATTGCACTGTTTGCTACTTGTTTAAAATTCTGTTCTACTTTTTTAAGGCACAGGGGTAAAAAAATTCGCCAAAAATCGTGATCATTATCATTTTTCAGGAAAATATTGCGGACCTGCACATCCAGGTTGTAACATAAATTAGTTAATTACCGAGGGCCTCAAACATTGCACTGTTTGCTACTTGTTTTACTTTTTTCTACTTTTTTAAGGCACAGGGGAAAAAAATTCCTCCAAAAATCTCACAAAAAAGTGAAATTTTAACCAAATGGTCGAATTTTAATACAAAAAAGATTGAACTTCAACCACAAACAGGTGACAGCGTCTGGCGATCTCTCATGTATCTGAGGGATCGCCAGACGCTGTCGCCGCCCCTTGCTGGTAGGGGTTCGGTGACCAAGCAATTATTTACTTTAATGGCATACTTCTTCGTTGTGCTTCAGGAACAATAGATTTTCTTTCAGTGTCGAAAGTCAATATAACTTTGAGGCTTGTAATTCTTTATTTCTTTGGAAGCCGAAACTACCAATATAATGTAGATGAGTGCATTGCTTTTCTAGGAGCGTATTGCGCATTTTAAATACACGCAATAAATTTGGAAGCGAGGCGAAAACAAGGGTGGTGGAAGGTGTTATGACTATGTGAGAATGTGAAAATCTGGGAGAAAACAATACCATGGAGAAAAAAAAGATGAAAAAAAATGGTGCTTAAAGGATCCCGGATGAGGATGCGTCAATGAACGTTATCTCGAGTTTTAATTATAACGAATCCCTCCGGATTTATGTTATTCTTTCATCCTATATCGAAATTTATTCCTTCACTCGGCACGAACATTCATTATTACGTGATTGCGTCAGTAGCCCTGGTGGAAAAATTTTTTATAAGAGAGTACAATATTTTTACAACAAAAAAATACAGTGAAATACTAATAGCTATTTTTTTCTTGTATTTTCTTGTAGAGAAGTAAAAAAATTAACAATAAAGGACACTCGGACTCCGCTTTGCTGGGCTTTACCGGGTCAGGGCGGCCTGAATCGTTTCCAATTGGAATGCGTGATATTGCACAATATACTCGACTGAGTACTCGCGCACTGCGGTCCGTCCGAGGCGGGCGTCGCAATTGTTCTCGTCCTGTAATTTTTATTTGAAAAAAGCAATTATAAATCAGATATTAAAACCAAAACAATTTTAAACTGAATTATTTGAAACAGAAAGCCTTGAATCGTTAATACTTCAGAGTCTTAAATTAAAACTTTGAACGTTGAAATTTTGATTGTTATGTTTAACAAATTTTTTTTATGTAAGTGAAATTATTGAATTTTGATCCATCAATAACAATTGAACAATTATCAATTTCCAAAAAATTTGAGTTAGTCTGAGAGATATTTACAAGTTTCGAGAAAATCCAAACCTAATTTGAAACTGGAAAAGGTTTCAAAAAATAAAAAAATAAATTTAGATTTTGGAGGATTTCGAAATAAAATTTTGAAGCCTTTCAAGGATTTTTGAAGGTTTAGAGAAAATAAAAATAAATTCTAAGTTTGCTGGGAAAGTTTAAAATGATTTTTTATTTTGAAAAATTGATTTAGGGAGAATATTAAAAAAAAAAATTTGTCCCAGAAAAATCAACAATAACTTTGTTTGCAAAATTAATTTTAATAGAATATTTAACAAGATTTCCAACATTTTCAAAAAAGAATCTGGATGATTTTAAAATAATTTTTTTACTTTTGCAGGACTTTAAAAAAATTGTAGGAAAAATTCCGAGTTCAAAGATAATAAAATTACTATTAGACTCCTGGAAAATTTTTAAATGATTTTTTTTAAAGAAATCTTTAAGAGAATATATTTTCAAAACGACTATTAGTTTATAAATTAAAGTTTCTAGCTATAAATTGCTTAAAGTGATATAATTTTGAAAATTATAAATTTTTGATTCAATCTTTAATTCATAGTTTTGAAAATGATAGTGTGGATTTTAATTTTTTTTAATCTTTTAACTATGCAACGTATAAAAGTTAAAATTTACTTTTTTTAATTTAAAAAAAAATGCAACTATTTTAGAAAAAAACATCTTTTTTGGTTAAAATTCAGCTGAATAGTTGAAACGTGAACTACTTTGTTAAAAATTAATTTTTTTTTGTTGAAGATCTATCTCTTTGGTTGGAAATTTAACTATTTTGTTGAAAATTAATTTCTTTGATTACAAATTTAACTATTACATTTTTGGGCATAATTTAATTTTTTTTGTTTAAAAATTCAAATATATGTTTGAAAATTTATCTTTTTTTGTTGGAAATTCATTTTTTTAAAAAAGGAAATTAATCTTCTTGGTTAAAAAATCATTTTGATTGAAAATTCAAATACTTGGTTGAATGTTAAAATCTTTCGCTGAAAATTTATTTTTCTTGCTAAAGATTCATAATTTTAGTTGAAAATTCAATTTTTAATTGAAAATTAAATTGTTCCATTGTTGATTGAAAATTGAATTATTCCATTTTTTATTGTAAATTGACTTATTTCATTTTTATTAAAAATTGAAATATTCCATTTTTCATTGTTAATTTAATTATTCCATTTTTATTTAAAATTTAATTATTAAATTTTTATTGAAAATGTATCCTTTAAAAGTTTAAAATTCAACTATTTATTAAAAAATTCATGTATTTTGTTGAAAATTTATCTTTTTTGGTAGAAAATTAATCTTCTTGGCTTAAAATAATTAAACTATTTAGCTGAAATTTTAATTACTTTGTTCAAAATTCATTTTTCTTCTGTTGAACATAATTTTTTTAAAATAAAAATTAAAAAATTGTATTTTTGGTTAAAAATTTATCATTTTAGTTGAAAATTCAACTATTTTTTGAAAAATTGAACTGCCTAGCTAGAAAACTGAACTCTTCTTGAAAATTCATCTTTTGGGGTAGAAAATTAATCTTCTTTCTTGAAAATTCATATATTTGGGTGAGGATTCGTCTATTTATTATATTTTGCTGAAAAATCATCTCTTTTTCGTTGAATTGATAAATCGTTTTTCTGTTGCTAAAAATCACTTTTTTAACTGAAAATTTAAATATTTTATTTTTGGTTATAAATCTCTCGTGTTTAGTTGAAAATGTAAATATTTGTTTGAAAATTTAAATATTTATTAGAAAATTTAAATTATTAAAAATTAAATTATATTCAGAATTTTTCGCTTTTCTAAAATTTTTTAAATAAATTTTACCTATGAAAAAAAGATCCCTTTGCTTCGTTGGGAATCGAACCACAGGTCTACCGATTGCCGGTCGGGTGCTCTTAACACTAAACTTAGTGGTAAGAGCACCCGACCGTATTTTGTATTTTGTTGAAAATTTGACTCTTTGTGGTAGAAACTAATCTTCTTGATTAAAAGTTCATTATTTTGGTTCAAAATTATTATTTATTGGTTCAAAATTCGTTTTTTTGTGTAAAATTAATTTTTTTATCGAAAAATGTAGCTATTCCAATTTTGGTTAAAAACTCTTTTTCTCGATTTGAAGATTCAACTATATGGTTCAAAATTCATATATTTTGTTGATCCCTTTGGATTGACAATTCGTACTTGTAGGTTAAAAACTCAGCTATTTTATTGAAAGTTCAATTATTTTGCTACAAATTCAGCAATTTCGTTGAAGCCATCTTTTTTGGTCGAAAGTTTCAACCGTTTTGTTGAAAATTAGCCCTTTTGGGTTAAAAATTCATCTTTCTTGGTTGGAAATTAATCTTTTAGAATATCAAGGAATAAATGTGAAATTTTTAAAATAAATTTTACCTGTGAAAAAAGATCCCTCCCCTTCGCTGCGCTGGGAATCGAACCACAGGTCTACCGATTGCCGGTCGGGTGCTCTTACCACTAAGCTTAGTGTTAAGAGCACCCAAGCTCTTACCACTAAGTTGAGTGTTAAGAGCACTTCTCTTACCACTAAGTTTAGTGTTGAGAGCACTTCTCTTACCACTAAGTTTAGTGTTAAGAGCACTTCTCTTACCACTAAGTTTAGTGTTAAGAGCACTTCTCTTACCACTAAGTTTAGTGTTAAGAGCACTTCTCTTACCACTAAGTTTAGTGTTAAGAGCACTCCTCTTACCACTAAGTTTAGTGTTAAGAGCACCCGATCGGCAATCGGTAGACCTGTGGTTCGATTCCCAAGGGACCGAAGGGATCTTTTTTTCACAGGTAAAATTTATTCAAAAAATTTTAGAAAAGCGAAAAATTCTGAATTTAAGGGGTATCTTAGATCGATAGTGTGTTTTTCGAAAATTAGTAGAAGTTAAATTGAAAAGAGAGTCAATAGTGGCAGATCGATAACGCTTGGAGGCTTAAAGTCCACCTTTAAAGGCATGACATTCTAAATTCGTCGGGCCATTGTACCCGGCAATTTCGACGACAATAGAAATCGCTGACTCCCCAAGTCAGGGAGTGTGCCCGCCCTCCAGTCGTAAATTCATGTTCCTCAATACTTACAAATTATTTTATTTAACTCAGTCAAACTGTGTCATTAAATTAATTCAAAAATCAATTAATTAAAAATCAAATTATTTAAAAATTAAATTAAATTTTATGCATAAATTACGATGAAATAAGTTCAAAAATTAATCGAAAATTTACTTGCCACTCTGTCAAGTACTGATAATTAGATGTTTTGTCTTTTTGTCCATTAATGTTAACAAACATAATTTTTTAAACAATTTATTATTATTGTTAATAATATTATCTTTGATAATGCTAGAAATTGTTTTTTATTCTGAAATTTTCAACTTTTTGTTTAATTTTCATTCAGAGTGAGTTAATATTTAATTTAGTATAGCAAAAATAATTGTTTGAACAATTTATTATTATTGTTAATAATATTCTCTTTGCCTAATGGTAGAAAGTTGCGGTTTTTTCTGAAATTTTAAACTATTTGTCTATTTTTCACTTGAAGTGACTTAATAATTATTTAAGTTGACCAAAAATAATTCTCTAAACAAATTATTGTTGTTAATAACTATCTTCATCTATATTAATGCCAAAGTTGCAGTTTTTTTCTGAAATTTTTTACTTTTTGCCCACGTTTCACTTAGTGAGGTGGTAATTGATGCTAGTTAATAAAAATAGTTGTTAAAACAATGTATTATTGTTTATAACTATTTTCTCCCAGATAAGTGCTAGAAAGGTTTATTTATTATTTGTTCATTACTAAAAAGTCAAAGCAAAACTAAAGATTTCAGAAAAAAGCAACTTTCTAGCATTACCCTAAGAGAATCTAATTGTCAACAATAATTAATTGTTTAAACAACCATGTTTGTTAAATTGCATTATTTATTACCTAACTAAGTGAAAAGTGGAGAAAAAAGTTTAAGACGTCAGAAAAAACGGCAACTATATTGCATTATCAAAGTGGAAGATAGTTATAAACAATAATAATTTCTTTAAATAATTATTTTTGCTAAACTGAATTAATTATCAACTCACCCTATGTGAAAAGTAGACCAATAGTTGAAAATTTCAGAAAAAACTGAAATTTTCTAGCATTATTCTAAAAGAATATCATTAAAAATAATAAATTGTTTAAACAATTATGTTTGTTAACATTAATAAACCTCTCAGTAATTGAAAATTGGATAAAAAGTGGGAAATTTTAGAAAAAATCGCAACTTTCTACCATTAAGCAAATAGAATATTATAACAATAATAATAAATTGTTTAAACAATTACTTTTGTCAACGTAAAGAAATTATTACTTCACTCTAATTGGAAAATGGACGAAAGTTGAAAAATTCAGAAAAAAAACCGCAACTATCTAGTATTAATATAGAAAAAGATAGCTATAGACAATAATAATTTGTTTAAACAATTATTTTTGCTATATTAAATTGAATATTCACTCACTTCAAGTGAAAAAAGGACTAAAATTTAAAAATTTCAGAAAAAACCGCAATTTCTAGCATTACTCAAAGATAATGATATTTACAATAATAATAATTATTTAAACAATTATGTTTGTTGAAATTAATGAACAATTACCTCTCTTTAATTGAAAATTGGACAAAAAGTGAAACATTTTTGAAAAAACCGCGATTTTCTATCTCCATTCTAAGAAAAAATTGTTAAAAACAATAATAAATTGTTTAAACAATTCATTTGAACATCTAATCATCAGTATAAAGTAGTATTCAATGTATTAGAAACAATTTGCGTTCTAAAAAAAGCAAAAAAATCTTAATTAGCGTCAAAAACTCGCAAAACCCTTTTTTTCACTTATGGGGTTTTTTTTAGGACCCTATAAAACGATTTTATGGGGGTGATATTCAAAAAGTAATATTTTGTTTGTATTCTATGGATAATTTTAAAGCGAAATGTTGAGTTTCATCTCGATTCAGCTAATATTGAGGATTCTGAATAAAATTTATAAAAACGTCTTTTTTTCTTATGGGAAATACGTGTTAAAATTCATGGGGCTTGCGCCATCTCTAAATCTAATAAAAAAAAAAAAAAATATTTTCGTGTGGATTCGAACAAACCGGCCCTTATTTATAAAAATTCGAAAAAGAAATTTTTTGGACCACCCTATTGATAATTTATCCATCTTGACTGAAAATTACCTTTTTGGTCGAAAATTCAACTGTCTTCTAGAGAATTCGTCTTTTTGGCTTCAAAATTTAATTGATTCTTTTGTGGCTTTTTTTTAAATTTAACTTGGCACCCCTACAAATTGTTCCTTTTGCCGATAAAATGACCTCTGATTTGTTTCAAAATTAAAAAAAATATATTTACAATTTAATATTGCACTCAGGTTTTTTTCAGATTTTTACAATGACATACAAAGGTCGCTCAAGGTCATTTCCTCAATAAAATGTTGATTAAACTAAATTTTTTCTAGGTCTTTTTTGATAAACAGTGTCAATTTCTTCATTGCGGGAAAAAAATCAGTCAAAAGGTTTAATAACTGTGTGTCATATTACTTTAAGGTCATTCAAGGTCATTTTACCAAAAATGGTCATTCAAACAAATTTTCTTTTCCATGGTAGTTATTTCTTTTTAATTTTGCTTCAAATTAAAAATAGAAATAGTTAAAAACAGTAGGATATCGCAGCTTTAATGATATATGATCAAGTTTTGTTGCCAAATTGTAATTACGAAGAAATAATTATGATAAGTGCAGAAGAAGGGGTAATGATTTACCTTTTAGAAAAGAAAGAGGAAAACTTAGTTGGCGATAAACTGCCATCTAATGTGCAAGTGTGAGCACTGTTTTTTCATTACCGCAATTTACAAAAAGCTCATTTTTGCGAAATGACCTTGAATGTCCTTCAAATAATATCACAAAAATTTATCAAACAACTTGACTATTTTTTTCCGACATGAATAAATTGACACTGCTTCTCTATAGAAAAAAAAGCTAGAGAAAATTTCATTGAAACAACATTTTATTAAGAAAATGACCTTCATCGACCTTTAAATGTCATTGTAAAAATCTGAAACAAATCTGAGTGCAATATTGACTTGTAAAGAACAAAATTGGTATCCATTAAAAATTAATAATGAATAAATAGCGTCGATATAATTAAGAATGGCCATTTTTGCCCTGAAATGGCCTGGGCGACCTTTGAATCTTATTGTAAAAATCTAAAAAAATTTAAGTGCAATATTGATTTGTAAAGAATACAATTCATACGCATCAGAAATTGATAATTGATTAATAGCGTCAATTTAATTAAGAATGGCCATTTTTGCCCTGAAATGGCCTTGAGCGACCTTTGAATGTTATTGCAAAAATAAAAAAATAAAAACGCGGAGTGCAATATTGACTTGTAAAGAACACAATTCATACGCATCAGAAATTATTCATGAATAAATAGCGTCAATTCGATTATGAATAGCCATTTTTGCCTTCAAGTGGCCTTGAGCGACCTTTGAATGTCATTGTAAAAATCAGAAAAAAATCTGAGTGCAATATTGAATTGTAAAGAACACAATTCATACGCGCCAGAAATCAATAATCAATGAATAGCGTCAATTTAATTAAGAATGGCCATTTTTGCCCTGAAATGTCCTTGAGCGACCTTTAAATGTCATTGTGCAAATCAACAAAAAATCTGAGTGCAATATTGAATTCTAAAGAATACAATTCATATGCGCCCGAAATGAATAATCAATAAATAGCGTCAATTTAATTAAGAATGGCCATTTTTGCCCTCAAGTGGCCTTGAGCGACCTTTGAATGTTATTGCAAAAATCTGAAAAAAATCTCAGTGCAATATTGACTTGCAAAGAATAAAATGCATACGCATAAGAAATTATTCATGAATGAATAGCGTCAATTCGATTATGAATAGCCATGTTTGCCTTCAAGTGGCCTTGAGCGACCTTTGAATGTCATTGTAAAAATCAGAAAAAAAGCTGAGTGCAATATTGACTTGTAAATAACACAATTCATACGCATCAGAAATTAATAATGAATTAATAGCGTCAATTTAATTAAGAATGGCTATTTTTGCCCTGGAATGGCCTTGAGCGACCTTTGAATGTTATTGCAAAAACCTGAAAAAAATCTGAGAGCAATATTGAATTGTAAAGAACACAATTCATACGCGCCAGAAATGAATAATCAATTAATAGCGTCAATTTAATTAAGAATTGCCATTTTTGCCCTGAAATGGCATTGAGCGACCTTTGAATGTTATTGTAAAAATCTGAAAAAAATCTGAGTGCAATATTGAATTATAAAGAACACAATTCATATGCGCCAGAAATGAATAATCAATGAATAGCGCCAATTTAATTAAGAATGGCCATTTTTGCCCTGAAATGGCCTTGAGCGACCTTTGCATGTTATTACAAAAATCTGAAAAAGATCTTAATGCAATATTGACTTGTAAAGAACAAAATGCATACGCATCAGAAATTGATAATTAATTGATAGCGTCAATTTAATTAAGAATGGCCATTTTTGCCCTGAAATGGCCTTGAGCGACCTTTAAATGTCATTGTGCAAATCAGAAAAAAATCTGAGTGCAATATTGAATTGTAAAGAATACAATTCATATGCGCCCGAAATGAATAATCAATAAATAGCGTCAATTTAATTAAGAATGGCCATTTTTGCTCTGAAATGGCCTTGAGCGACCTTTGAATGTTATTGTGAAAATCAGAAAAAAATCTGAGTGCAATATTGAATTTTAAAGAATACAATTCATATGCGGCCGAAATGAATAATCAATAAATAGCGTCAATTTAATTAGGAATGGCCATTTTTGCCCTGGAATGGCCTTGAGCGACCTTTTAATGTTATTGCAAATACCTGAAAAAAATCTGAGAGCATTATTGACTTGTAAAGAATACAATTCATACGCATCAGAAATTAATAATGAATTAATAGCGTCAATTTAATTAAGAATGGCCATTTTTGCCCTGGAATGGCCTTGAGCGACCTTTGAATGTTATTGCAAAAACCTGAAAAAAATCTGAGAGCAATATTGAATTGTAAAGAACACAATTCATACACGCCCGAAATGAATAGTGAATAAATAGCGTTAATTCAATTAAGAATGGCCATTTTTGCCCTGAAATGGCCTTGAGCGACCTTTGAATGTTATTGCAAAAATTAAAAAAAAAGCTGAGTGCAATATTGAATTGTAAAGAACAAAATGCATACGCATCAGAAATTAATAATGAATAAATAGCGTCAATTTAATTAAGAATGGCCATTTTTGCCCTGAAATGGCCTTGAGCGACCTTTGAATGTTATTGTGAAAATCAGAAAAAAATCTCAGTGCAATATTGAATTGTAAAGAACACAATTCATACGCGCCCAAAAAGAATAATGAATAAATAGCGTCAATTCAATTAAGAATGGTCATTTTTGCCCTGAAATGGCCTTGAGCGACCTTTGAATGTTATTGCAAAAATCTGAAAAAATCTAAGTGCAATATTGACTTGTCAAGAACACAATTCATACGCATCAGAAATAATTAATCAATAAATAGCGTCAATTCGATTATGAATAGCCATTTTTGCCCTGAAATGGCCTTGAGCGACCTTTGAATGTTATTGCAAAAATCTGAAAAAAAAACTAAGTGCAATATTGACTTGTCAAGAACACAATTCATACGCGCCAGAAATGAATAATCAATAAATAGCGTCAATTTGATTAAGAATGGCCATTTTTGCCTTAAAATGGCCTTGAGCCACCTCTAAATATTTTTTTTTGAATTCTGAAACAAATCAGAGGTCATTTTCTCGACAAAAGGAACAATTTGTAGGGATTCCAAATTGAGTTTTAAAAAATGCTGAAAAAAGTCACCCTAATATGGATTTATATTTTATTTTTTAGTCAGAAAAATCCCTCTCCCCTCTATGGCTAGAGTGTCACGTGATAGGTATGGACACTCCTTTTTCTGTGTGTTCAAGAATGAATGAATGACTGGATGAATGAATGAAACATTCCA
>CAKNYM010045748.1:9106-37657 GCA_932195095.1 Andricus curvator | reverse complement strand
TTCCTCTTCCTCACCCCTCCACTACTTTCAATCCCTTTCCCTCATTATCCCTTTCCTCCCCGCCCTCTCTTCGTCTTTATATTGACTGCTAAAAATATTACACTTGAAAATTTTCTTATTTTGTATTACAAATTGTCAAAATTTAAACAATAATAATAAATTTATAAAGAGAACAATCAGTAAAATTTCGCTTCGACGCCTTTGAAGGAAGCAGAGAGCTGTTGATATCGCTTCGCTTTGAACGCGTTCTGGAGAAACTTCGCCATATGAATTTCAAATAAAGCCACCCCCTCTAGTCGTTCTCACCCTTTCTGTGCCTCTGAAATTTTACAGCGATTCGAGAGTTATACCATTGTCGCGAATCCAGCTACAGTCAGTTTTATAATACAAACTGGGAAGAAAAATAGTATTTCTTATCCGGATATTTATTCTGCTGACAATTTTGATGAAATTACCCTTGAACGGGGTAAGGTCGGACATGTGGGGTAAATTCGGGCATTCCTAAATTTATAGTTTGAATTAATTAAGGTGGTTTCAACCATGATCTAGAATCTGTTAAGGCTTAAGCTGATTCCAGATTTTTGGAACAGTCTTGAGTAATTTATCCTATCAATTTAGGGGTGTCCGAATTTACCCCGCATGTCTGAAATGACATTTGGCCTACGCGCTCTAATCAGCGAAATACAAAATCAAATAATATCTTCCCCTCCCATGCTTCCCCTACATTTCCCTACTACTTCTCCCCTCACTTCACCCTTCACCATCCTATTCTTTCTTCTCCACTTCCCCCTCCCCTTGCGACCACAGCTTACACTGCCCTTACCCTGCATCCCTTCCCCAGCCCTCACTTCCTCTCCCCTACTCACCTTAATTTTTTATAATTTCCCCCACTTCCTCTCACTTACACATACTGCTCCTACTTCTTCTGCCGAATTTCCCCTACAACCCTCCTCTTACTTCCCGTACTTTCCTCCCCTCATTCCCTCATTTCCCCTACTGCACATACTTACTCTTCCATTATTTTCCCTCATTTCACTTGCTTCCATACCCTCATTTCCCGTCACTTCTCCTCACGTCCCCATCCCTTATTTCTCCTCAATTTTCATACATCCCCTCCCTTTATCATTATTGTTAATAGCATTCTTTTTTCTTAATGGTAGAAAGTTGCGGTTTTTTCTGAAATTTTCTACTATTTGTCCACTTTTCACTTGAGGTGACTTGATAATCAATTGACTTCAGCAAAAATAATTGTTTAAACAAATTATTATTGTTTATAGCTATCTTCATCTATATTAATGCCAGATAGTTGCTGTTTTTTTCTGAAATTTTTAACTTTCTGTCCACTTTTCACTTGAAGTGACTTGATAATCAATTGACTTTAGCAAAAATAATTGTTTAAACAAATTATTATTGTTTATAACTATCTTCATCTATATTAATGCCAGATAGTTGCGGTTTTTTTTCTGAAATTTTTTACTTCGCTTTGCCTTTTTAGTTATGACCAAATGATAAATGAAAAATAGACAGAATCATTTTTTAAACAATAACTTTCTTTTTTGTGAATATATTTTTCTAAAATAAAACATATATTTAAAATATTCTACTAATTTTCTATATGGATCATATCAAATGTAAATTTTCCTTGAAGTAGTTACTGAGATCCTTTATGTTTAAATTAATATTGATATTTATTATTTGTTCCTAACTAAAAAGTCAAAGAAATGCTGAAAATTTCAGAGAAACCAAGAAGGTTAATCTTCTACCAAAAGACGAATTTTCAACAACAAGAAAATTAATAATTTTGATTATTAATTATTAATTATTAACGACATTTACCTGGTCAAAAACCTTAACATCAAAAATAAAAATAAAATAATTTTCAATCAGTTGAATTCAACCGAAAAATTTCGACCAAAAAAGATGTATTGAATAAAATGATTCAATTTTCAACAAATTAATTATACTTTCCACAAAATAGTTGAATTTGTAACCTAGAAAGATGAATTTTCAACTTAGAAGATTAATTTTCTATAAATAGAAGAATTTTCAACAAAATAAATTAATTCTAAACTTAAAAAAATAAGTTTATAATGAAAACCAGAATAGTTTAACTTTTAGATTAACAAATTATTTCTCAACAAAAATAAAAAGGAATTTTCAAACAATTTAATTAAAACAAAGAGAAGAATTTTCAGCTACATGTATATGTTACATTTTCAGAAAAAATTAATTTTTATGAAAAAAAAATAATTTCCAACAATATAGTTTAATTTTCAACCAAAAATATGAATCTTCAACAAAAAAGTGAACTTTTAACCAGAAATATGGATTGTAAACAAAAATAGGTTATTTTCAACAAAAAAGTTTAATTTTGTACAAAATTGTTGAATTTTCAAGCCAGAAAGACGAATTTTCCAAAAATAGTTAGATTTTCAACAAAAAAAGGACTTTAACAAAACAGTCTGATTTACAACAAAATAATTAAACTTTTAAAAAATAGTTAATTTTTTACCAAAAACCTGAATTTTTCACCTACAAAGATGAATTTTCATCCAAGAAGATTAATTTTCCACCAATAGACGATTTTTCAACAAAATGCATGAACTTTCAACTCAAAGAATTAAGTTTTCAATAAAAAATGGTATAGTTAAATTATAGTTAAAATTTCAGATGAAAAATTCATTTTTGGCCAAGGAAAAACGATTTCCAAGAGAATAGTTTATTTTTCAAACAGAAATAGTTTATTTTTCAGAAAAAAGTTAATTTTCTACCAAAGTAGTGGAATTTTCAACCCAAAACATGAATTTTTAACAGAAAAGTCAATTTGCGACCAAATAGTTGAATTTTCATCTAAAATTCTGAATCTTAAAAAAAATGAATTTTTCAAACATTAGTTTAACTTCAAGGTATATGGTTCATTTTTTATCATTTATATAATCAATTTTTTATAATTTACTCTCAAAAAATAATAATTATTAAATATTATAAAAATCGAAGTGTCTCGTCGTCCCGAAATTCGGGACATTCTTGAAGTAACTTTTAACGAGGAATTCAATGGTGACCTTTATTTTGATCTTGACGATGACCTTCAAGGTTTTTTCAAGGTCAACTTTTGAAAAAATGGAAACCCCCTTTTTACATCGGCAATCGATAGGCAATCGTTCAAATATGTACCTATGTCATACATAGGTACATTGTGACCTCGAAAGGGGATTTTCAATGGAAAAAATTGACCTTGAAATTACCTTGAAGGTCATCATCAAGGTCATGCTTAAGGTCACTACTGAATACGCCTGATTAAAGTTAGTAACTTTGCTCGTCACGGAAAAAATTTGAAAAGCTTTAATGTACAGAGGTATGCAAACCTTGTTTAAGTTTAAATGACCTTAGAGTGACCTTCAAGGCTACAGTGTACCTATGTATGACCTGGGTACATATTTGAACGTAAAATTTCGCGCTCTATCGATCGCCGATGTAAAAAAGGGGGTTTACATTTAAAAAAAAGTTGACCTTGAAAAACCCTTGAAGGTCATCGTCAAGATCAAAATAAAGGTCGTCATTGAATTCTTCGTTAAAAAAAACTCGGTTAGTTTTTCAAAATTTTATTAAAAATTAATTTATTCGCCTAAACAATCAACTATTCTGTTGGAAATGCATGTATTTTGTTTAAAAGTCTTCTTATGATAAGAAACTAATCTTCTTGTTTGAAAATTTCTCTTATAAGGTAAAAAATTCAGCTGATTCGAAAAAATTTAACTAATTTCTTGAAAGTTTAATTATTTTGTTGAAAATTCAACTATTTTGTTAAAGTCATCTTTTTGGTAGAAAATTCAACTCTTTTGTTGAAAATTCATCTTTCATGGTAGAAAAGTATTCTTTCTGGTTCAAAATTTATTGTTTTATATGATTTACTCTCAAAAAATAATTACTATTAAATATTATAACAATCAAAGTGTCTCGTCCTCCCGAAATTGGGGACATTCTAGAAGTAACTTTTAACGAGGAATTCAATGGTGACCTTTATTTTGATCTTGACGATGACCTTCAAGGTTTTTTCAAGGTCAACTTTAAAAAAATTGAAAATCCCCTTTTTTACATCGTGACCTTGAAAGGGTGTTTTTAATAGGAAAAATTGACTTCGAAATGACCTTGAAGGTCATCGTCAAGGTCATACTTGAGGTCACTACTGAATACGCCTCATTAAAGTTAGTAACTTTGCTCATTATGGAAAAAAAATTTTCCAGAGCTTTTCCAGAGGTATTCAAACCTTGTTTAAGTTTAAATGACCTTAGAGTGACCTTCCAGGTTACAATGTACCTATTTATGACCTGGGTACATATTTCGCCGTAAAATTTCCCGCTCTATCGATCGCCGATGTGAAAAAGGGGGTTTACATTTTTTTTTAAAGTTGACCTTGAAAAACCCTTGAAGGTCATCTTCAAGATCAAAATAAAGGTCGTCATTTAATTCCTCGTTAGAAAAAACTTGGTTAGTTTTCTAAAATTTTATTAAAAATTAATTAATTTGCCTAAACACTCAACTATTTTTTTGAAAATTCATCTATTTTGTTGAAAATTTGTCTTTCTTTGGATTAAAAATTCATTTTTTTGGTCAAAGATTCATTATTTCAGTTAATAGTTAATTTTCTTCTTGAAAAATCAACTATTTTGTTGAAAATTGGTTTTTTTGTTGAAAATTAAATTTTTTAACTGAAAATTTAACTATTCCACGTTTGGTTTAACATTTATCTTCTCCAGTTTGAAATTCAGTTATTTGGTTGCAAATTTCTCTATTTTATTGAAAAATTGTATTTTGTGGTAGGATATCTTTTAAAAATTCAAAATTTCGTTGTATATTCATGTATTTTGATAAAAAATAATCTTTTTGGTTAAAAATTCATTTCTATGTTGAAAAATTTTTTTTTTTTGAAAATTTAACTATTTTTTTTCGGAAATTTATCTTCTTTGATAAACATTCAATCTTTTTGCTTATAAATAAATAAAAAATTCAGAAAAAAAAAAGATTTCAAATAATAAAACAGTTGAATTTATTCTAATGAAGTGCAATTTTTAACAAAATATCTGAATCCTAAAAAAAAAAAATTTTACCAGTTGCATTTTGTAACAAAAAATACGAATTTTTAACAAAATAGTTAAGTTCTCAACAAAAAACAGATTAATTTTCAATCCAGTAAGACGAATTTTCAAGCAAATAATTCAATTTTTGAACCAAAGAAAGTCTTTCAGTCAGGAAAAAAAAATAAAATCACACAAATTTCGAATAAATATTTATTTTTTTGCTTTATTTGTTCGTTTATTGTTAAGACTAAGTGAATATATAATTTTTCCAAAATTCTTGAGAAAATTAAATTTTTTTATTATTTCAGATATGTCCAAAAAACATAATTTTTTTATTGTTAGATTTTGTAAAATTTTAGGAAAAATTCGAGGCAATTCAAAAGACATTTAGGACTTTAAGAAGTTTGGAAGATAAATATATTATAAAGTGACTCGAACTATTGCTAAAATTTTTGTTAAAGAAGTAATTTATCAAAATAAAAAGTCAATAAAAGTTTTTCCAGAAATCTCAAGAAAGTTTTTTATTTTCTAGAAGCCTTTCAAACTTCTTGAAATAATCTGAATTTTTTTCCAAATCTTCAAAAATTTACATTTTATTTGAAATTTTGGCAAATCTTTTCAAACTTGAAGTCATTTTTAACCATTTTCTAAACTTTTAAACCTTCGAAAAATATCTTTTAAAATTCTTCGAATTTTTCCAAAATTTTCTTGAAATTCTGAAAATTTTAAAAACTTTTCTTCAAGTCTTCCAGATTTTTTTTTGACAATAAATTTTGGAAATCGTTTGAAATGTTCTAAATTCGTTTTAAATATTCTCTTAAAATTAATTTTTCAAAATAAAAAGTCATTTTAAATTATCAAATTTTTTATAAAACTTTGTAATCTTGCTAATTGAACATTGTTTCTTTAAAATCGTCTACATTCTTTTTCGAAATTTTAGGAAATAGATAAAAAAGTTAAAAAATATTCGTCAATTTTCCCTTAAAATTAATTTTTCAAAATGAAAAATCAGTTTAGATTGTCCCAGAAATTTTAAGGCATTTTTTTATTATCGTAAAACCTTTCAAAATCTTTAAGAAGCTTCAAAATTTTTATTTCCAAATATTCAAATATGTCAGTTTTTTTAAAACTTACATTTTTGAAATATTTTCAAGTTTGAAATTAATTTTGAATATTTTTAAAACTTCTCAATGTCTCTCAAACCTGATCAAATTTTTTATAAATCTTTGTAATCTTTCTAATTAAAAGATTTTACTTGAAAATCTTTCCCATTCTTTTTCGAAATTTTAAAAAATAATTTAAAATCTTTTGTAAATTTTCTCAAGTTTTATATTATTTTTTAATGATTTCTTAAACATTTAAACCTTCTAAATATCTTTGAAAAGTATTTTAATTTTTTTTTAATTTCTTTAAATTCTGAATAGTAGAAAAAAATGCCTTCAAATCTTCCAGATTCTGTTTTGACAATTTTGGAAATCTTTTGAAATAATTCAAAGTCTTTTTAAATGTTCTCTCAAAATTAATTTTTTAAAATAAAAAATAAGTTTAAATTATCCCGTAAGTTTTCCAAAATATTTTTTATTATCGTGAAACCTTTCTAAATGCTTCAGAAGCTTCACCATTTTTATATACAAATATTCAAGAATGTACATTTTTTTAACTTTTTAAAAATCTTTTTAAGTTTTAAGTTAATTTTGACTCTTTTTAAAACTTCTAAATGTCTTTTAAACTTGATCAAATCTTTTTATAAAACTTTTTAATCTTCCTAAATGAAAAAATTGGCTTTAAAATCGTTCATATTCTTAATAGAAATTTTCGGAAATAATTTGAAATGTTGTGAAATCGGTATCAATTTTCTCTTGAAATTAATTTTTTTCTAAATAAATTTTTTTTTAATTATCCCATGAATTTTTTTAAATATTTTTTATTGTCGTGAAACCTTTCTAAATGCTTCAGAAGCTTCAACATTTTTATTTACAAATATTCAAAAATGTATATTTTTTTAACTTTTTAAAAATCTTTTTAAGTTTTAAGTTAATTTTGATTTTTTTTTTAAACTTCTAAATGTCTGTTAAACTTGATCCAATTTTTTTATAAAACTTTATAATTTTGCTAATTAAAAAAATTGGTTTTAAAATCATCCATATTCTTTTTTGAAATTTCAGTAAATAATTCAAAATGTTGTAAAAAATCGATGTCAATTTTCTCTGTAACAGACAAACTTTGAACAAAATAGCTGAATACTCAACTAAACAAAAATAATTTTTACCAGTTGCATTTTTAAACGAAAAAGATGAAATTTTTCTTAAAAAGACGAATTTTCTAGAAAACAGTTCAATTTTTTAACACAAAAATATTAATTTTTAAAGCAATAGATGAAATTTTTACCAAAAAGACGAATTTTCAGCAAAATAGTGACAAAAAAAAGATTAATTTTCAGTCAGTTGAATTTTTAACCGAAAGACGAATTTTCAAAAAAATACTGGAATTCTGAACCAAAACAGATTAATTTTCAAACCAGAAGGACGAATTTTCAACCGAATAATTCAATTTTTAATCAAAAAAAGTTTTTCATCCAAAAAAGAAAAACATTTTCATCCAAATTATATTATGAGGTGAAAAAATGGTTGTGAATACAAAATAAGAATTTGGATAAATATTTCTTTTTTAGTTTTTTTTGTTCGTTTGTTTTTAAGGTTATGGAAATATAATTTTCTTAAGATTTTTGAGAAAAATTAGTAAGATTTTTGAAGATTTCAGAAATATCGAAAAAGTATTTTTTTTTTCATTTTACAGAAATTTGCAAAATTTTAGGAAAAATTCGTGTGAATTTAAAAGATATGTAGGAATTTTAGAAGTTTAAAAAATAAACATATCTTAGGCTGACTCGAAATATTCCTAAAATGTTGAAAAATCTATGAAAATTAAAAAATTGCCCTTGAATCTTCCAATTTTTTTATTCGACATTTGTAGAAATCTTTTGAAATGTATTAAAAACTTTTAAAAAAATTTTTTTAAATTAATTTTTCAAAATAAACATTTTTTTCCAGGAATCTCAAGAAAAGTTTTTTGATCTTCTTCAGGCCTTTCAAACTTCTTAAAAAACTTCGAAAATTTTGTCGAAATCTTGAAAAATTTTTATTTAAAAACAAATTTTGTAATCTTTTCGAATTACAAATTATTTTTTAATCCTGTCCAAAATATTTAAACCTTCTAAATATTTTTTAAATTTTTTTGAATTTTTCCAACAAATTTCTCAAAATTCTGAAAATTGAAAAAGATGGCTTCAAATCTTCCAGGTTTTGTTTTGACAATTTTGGAAATTTTTTTAAATGTTTTAAAGTCTTTTTGAATATTCTTTTAAAATAAAATTTTCAAAATAAAAAATCAGTTTAAATTATTCCATGAATTTTAAGAAATATTAATATTTATATAAACAATTGTTTATATTGTATATTATTTAGATAACATAAATGATATTTCAACCAAAAAATATTTTTATTTTAAATAAAAAATAGTTGAATTCATGCCAAAAAAGACAAATTTTTAACGAAAATATACATTTTTAATGAAATAGAATAATTTTCTCCCAAAAAATACGAATTTTCAACGAAATAGTTGAAAAAAAACCACCCAAATTATTATTTTTTGGGGATAAATAATTTAAAATACAGAACAAAAATATCAACCAAACATTCCTTTTTTAAGTTTATTTGCCCATTTGTTTTTAAACCTAAATAAATATATAATCTTCCTGAGATTCTTGAGATTCTTGAGAAAATTCTAAATTTTTTTGAAGCTTCCAGATATGCCAAAAAGTATAATTTATTATTTTTCTGGATATTTAAAAATTGTAGGAAAAATTCGAGTTTAGAAGTTTCGAAGATAAATATCTTTTAAACTGACTCGAAATACTCCTAAAATTTTGAAAAATCTTTCGAAATGAAAAAAACTGCCTTTATATCTTCTAGATATTTTCAAAATTTGTAGAAATATTTTTAAACTAGTTTAAATGTTCTTGAAAGATTAATTTTTCGAAATAAAAAGTAATTAAAAGTTTTCCCAGGAATCTCAAGAAATTTTTTTAATGTTTTTGAAACCTCTCAAACTTCTTAAAAAGCTTCGAAATTCTTTTCGAAATCTTCAAAAATTTACATTTTGTTTAAAATTTTTGGAAATCTTTTCAAACTTAAAATGATTTTTAACAATTTTCAAAACTTTTAAACCTTCTAAATATCTTTTAAAATTCTTCGAATTCTTCCAAAATTTTTCTTGAAATTCTGAAAAATTAAAAAACTTGCCTTAATATCTTCCAGATTCTGTTTTGAAAATTTTCGAAATCTTTTGAAATGTAAATTTAAAAAAAAAATATTATCTTAAAATTAAGCATTTGAAATAAAAAATCAGTTTAAATTATCCCATGAATTGTGAGAAATATTTTTTATTATCGTGGAACCTTTTAAATTTTTTTCAAATTTTGTATAAAATTTTGCAATCTTACTAATGGAAAGATTTTGCTTAAAAGTCTTTCCCATTCTTTTCCGAAACTTTAGAAAATAATTTAAAATCATTTGAAATTTTTGTAAAATTTTCTCTTTAATTTTCAAAATAAAAAATTAGTTTAAATTTTCCCAGGTATTTAAAGAAAGTTTTTTTATTTTCTTGAAGCCTTTTAAACTTCTTAAAAAGCTTCGACATTTTTTTCGGAATCTTCAAAAATTTACATTTTTTTTAATTGTTTGAAATATTTTCAACTTAGCTTATCTTTTAAAGTAATTCGAATTTTTCCAAAAACTTTTTTAAACTTCTGAAAAATTACAAAAATTGCTTTAAAGTCTTCCAGAATCTGTTATGACGAATTTAGAAATCTTTTGTAATCTTTTAAAATATTTTATCATCTTTTAAAATGTTTTTAAATATTCTCTTAAAATTATTTATTCAAAACAAAGAATCAGTTCAAATTTTCCCCTGAATTTTAAAAAACATTTTTTATTATCGTGAATCCTTTAAAAATCCTTAAGAAGCTAAAATTTTTTTTCAATTATTCAAAAATGTACATTTTAAAAAAATTTTGAAATATTTTCAACTTTTAAAATAATTCTGAATCTTTTTCAAATTTCGAAATGTTATAAACTTACTCGCATTTTTTATAAATCTCTTTAAAATGTTCAAAATAAAAAATTTTGAAAAATCATTCAAAGTTTAAAAAATTGCCCCTAAATCTTCTAGATATTTTCGAAATTTGTAGAAATATTTTTTAATATTTTGAAACTTCTTCAAATTTTCTTTTAAAATTAATTTTTCAAAATAAAAAGTAATTCAAAATTTTCCCAGGAATCTCAAGAAATTTTTTTATTTTCTCGAAATCTCTCAAACTTCTTGAAAAGATTCGAATTTTTTTTTGAAATCTTCAATTTAAATTTTGTTTAAAAATTTGTGGAAATCTTTCCAAACTTAAAATCATTTTTGAACCATTTTTAAAACTTTCAAGCCTTCTAAATATCTTTAAAAATTCTTCGAATTCTTCCAAAGTTTTTCTTGAAATTCTGAAAAATTAAAAAACTTGCCTTCAAATCTTCCAGATTCTGTCTTGACAATTTTGGAAATCTTTTGAAATATTCACATTATGTTTAAATAATATCTTAAAATTAATTTTTCGAAATAAAAAATCAGTTTAAATTATCCCATGAATTATGATAAACATTTTTGTACTATCGTGAAACCTTTTGAATTTTTTAAAAGTTTTTAAAAATTGTTTAATCTTGCTCATGGAAAGATTTTTCGAAATTTACAAAAAAATTTATAATTTTTTGAAATCTTTGTCAATTTTCTCTTAAAATTTATTTTCAAAATAAAAATTCATTTCAAATTTTTCCAGGAATTTGAATAAAGTATTTTTTATTTTCTTGAACCTTCAAAATTTTGTTCGAAATCTTCAAAAATTTACAATTTGCTAAAATTTTTGGAAATCTTCTTCAACTGAAAATCATTTTTTTACCATTTTCAAAACTTTTAAACCTTCTAAATATCTATCAAAATTTTTCGAATTCTTTCAAAATTTTTCTTGAAATTCTGAAAAATTAAAAAACTTGCCTACAAATCAGTCATCTTTTTAAATGTTTTTAAATGTTCTCTCAAAATTACTTTTTTAAATAAAAAATCAGTTCAAATTTTCCCATGAATTCTAAGAAAATGAAAATTTCTTCATTATAGTGAATTCTTTCAAAATCCTTAAGAAGCTTCAAATTTTTTTCCAAATATTCAAAAATGTACATTTTTTAAAACCTTTGAAATATTTTTATCTTTCAAATTAATTTTTTATAAATCTTTATAATCTTGTTAATTGAAAGATTTTTCGAAAATAATTTTTAAAATTTTGAAATCTTTGTCAATTTTTTCTTAAAATTTATTTTCAAAATAAAAATTCAGTTTAAATTTTCCCAGGAATTTTAAGAAAGTTTTTTTATTTTGTTGAAGCTTTTTAAACTTCTTAAAGAGATTAAAAAATTTACATTTTGTTTCAAATTTTTGAAATATTTTCAAATTTCAAAGTACTTTTTCGACTATTTCCAAAACTTTTAAACCTTCTAAATATCTTTTAAAATTCTTTGAATTCTTCCAGAATTTTTCTTGAAATTCTGAAAAATTAAAAAACTTGCCTTCAAATCTTCCAGATTCTATTTTTTCAATTTTATAACTCTTTTGAAATGTTAAAATTTTTCAAAATATTATCTTAAAATTAAATTTTTAATATAGAAAATCAGTTTAAATTATCTCATGAATTATTAGAAATATTTTTTGTTATTAATTTGATTAATTAATTAATTGATTAATTTTCAATCCAAAAAAACGAATTTGCAACCAAATAGTTTAAATGTTACCTTGAAAAAGATTTTTCGGTCATGAAAGAAAAAAAAATTCACCCAAAATATTATTTTTGGGGGATAAATAATTTAAAATACAAAATAAAAATCTCTACCAAACATTCCTTCTTTAAGTTTGTTTGTTCATTTGTTTTTAAAGTTAAATAAATATGTAATTTTTCTATGATTCTTGAGAAAATTCAAAATTTTTTTAATGGTTCCAGATATGTCAAAAAAGTATAGTTTTTTATTTTTCAGGATTTTGAATAATTTTAGGAAAAATTCGAGTTAGTTTGAAAGATATTTAGGGCTTTTAGAAGTTTGGGAGATAAATATCTTTTGAATTGACTTGAAATATTCCTGAAATTTTCAAAAATCTTTCAAAATTAAAAGAATTGCCTTTAAATTTTTCAGATATTTTCGAAATTTGTAGAAATTTTTAAAAATTATAATAATATTTTGAAATATTCTGAAACTTTTTCGAATTTTCTTTAAAAGTTAATTTTGCAAAATAAAAAGTAATGAAAAAATTTCCCAGGAATCTCAAGAAATTTTTTTATTTTCTTGAAACCTCTCAAACTTTATAAAAAGCTTCGAAATTTTCAAAAATTTACATTTTTTTTTAAATGTTTGGAATTCTCTTCAAACTTTAAATCATTTTTAAACCATTTTCGAAACTTTTAAACCTTCTAAATATCTTTTAAAATTCTTCGAATTCTTCCACATTTTTTCTTGAAATTCTGAAAAATTAAAAAACTTGCCTTCAAATCTTCCAGATTCTGTTTTGACAATTTGCGAAATCTTTTGAAATAATACAAAGCCTTTTTGAATATTCTCTTAAAATTAGTTTTTCAAAATAAGATATAAGTTTAAATTATCTCATTAATTTTTAAAAATATTTTTTATTATCGTGGATCCTCTCTAAATGCTTTAGAAGCTTCTAAATTTTATTTTACAATTATTCAAAAATGTACATTTTTTTCACTTTTTAAAAATCTTGTTCAGTTTTAAATTAATTTCGACTCTTTTTAATACTTTTAAATGTCTCTTAAACTTGATCAAATTTTTTATAAAACTTTGTAATCTTGCTAATCAAAATAAAAAATAAGTTTAAATTATCCCATGAATAATGAGAAATATTTTTTATTATCGTGAAAAATTTTGAAATTTTTTTTTCGAATTTTTTATAAAATGTTGCAATTTTGCTAATGGAAATATTTCGTTTGAAAATCTTTCCCATTCTTTTTCGAAATTTTGGAAAATATTTTTAAATGTTTTGAAATTTTGTCAATTTTCTCTTAAAATGTATTTAAAAAAAATCAGTTCAAATTTTCCCAGGAATTTTAAGAAAGTTTTTTTTATTTTCTTGAAGCCTTTTAAAATTTTCAAAAAGCTTCGAAATTTTTTTCAAAATCTTCAAAACTTTACATTTTGTTTTAAATTTTTTGAACTTTTTTCGAATTTCAAATAATTTTTTTAACTATTTCCAAAACGTTTAAACCTTATAAATATCTTTCAAAATTATTCGAATTTGAAATCAGTTTAAATTATCCCATGAATTATGAAAAATATTTGTTATTATCGTGAATTATTTTGAAATTTGTTTTCAAATTTTTTATAAAATTTTTTAATCTTCCTAATGGAAAGATTTTGCTTAAAAATCTTTGCCATTCTTTTTCGAAATTTTAGAAAGTAATTTAAAATCTTTTGAAATCTTTGTCATTTTTCTCTTTAAATTTCTTTTCAAAATTAAAATTCAGTTTAAATTTTCCCAGGAATAGTAAGGAATTTTGTTATTTTCTTGAAGCTTCTTAAAAAGCTTCGAAATTTTCAAAAATTTACATTTTTTTTAAATTTCTGAAATATTTTCAAATTTTAAATTACTTTTTCAGCTATTTCCAAAACTTTGAAGCCTTCTAAATATCTTTTGAAATTATTTGAATTTTTCCAAACATTTTCTGAAAATTCTGAAAAATTACAAAAATTGCATCTGTTATGAAGATTTTAGAAATCTTTTGTAATCTTTTAAAATCTGTTGTCATCTTTTAAAATGTTTTTAAATGTTCTCTCAAAATTACTTTTTCAAAATAAAAAATCAGTTCAAATTTTCCCATGAATTCTAAGAAATTTTTTTTATTATAGTGAATCTTGTCAAAATTCTTAAGAAGCTTAAAATTCGTTTTCCAAATATTCAAAAATGTACATGTTTTGAAACTGTTGAAATACTTTCAACTTTCAAATTAATTTCGAATATTTTTAAAATTTCGAAATTTCTTGAACTTATTCGCATTTTTTGTCAACCAAAGAGATGAATTTTTGACTATAATCTAGAATTTTTAGTAAAAAAAAATGAATTTCCAACAAAGTAGTTGAATCCTCGATCGAAGAAGATTAATGTTTAATCAGTTGCACTTTTAACTGGGCAACACAAATTTTGAACAAAATAGTGGAATTCTCAACAACAACAGATTAATTTTCAATCCAAAAAGACGAATTTGCAACCAAGTAGTTCAAATTTTATCTCAAGAAAGATTTTTCAGTCATGAAAGAAAAAAAAATCACCCAAATTATTATTTTTGGGGGATAAATAATTTAAAATATGAAATAAAAATCTCGAACAAACATGTCTTTTTTGAGTTTATTTGTTCATTTGTTCTTAAAGTTGAATAAATATATAATTTTCCTAAGATGCTTGAGAAAATTCAAAATTTATTTCGAAGCTTTCAGACATGTCGAAAAAGTATTATTTTTTATTTTTCATGATTTTGAAAAATTGTAGGAAAAATTCGAGTCAGTTTGAAAGACATTTAGGACTTTGAGAAGTTTGGAAGATAAATATCTCTTGAACTGACTCGAACTATTCCTAAAATTTTGAAAGATCTTTCAAAATTAAAAAAAATGCCGTTAAATCTTCCAGATATTTTCGAAATTTGTAGAAATATTTTGAAATTATAATAATAATTTAAAATATTTTGAAACTTTTTCAAATTTTCTTTAAAAATTAATTTTTCAAAATAAAAAGTAATTAAAAATTTTCCCAAGAATCTCAAGAAGTTTTTTTATTTTCTTGAAACCTCTCAAACTTTTTAAAAAGCTTCGAAATTTTTTGCGAAATCTTCAAAAATCTTTGAAAATCTTTTCAAACCTAAAATCATTTTTTAACCATTTTTAAAACTTTTCAACCTTTTAAATATCTTTTAAAATTCTTCCAAAATTTTTCTTCAAATTTTGAAAAATTACAAAATTTGCCTTCAAAGCTTCCAGATTCTGTTTTGATAATTTTGAAAATCTTTTGAAACGTTACAATTTTTTAAACATATTATCTTAAAATTAATCTATCAAAATAAAAAATTAGTTTAAATTATCCCATGAATTGTGAGATATATTTTTTATTATCGTGAAACCTTTTAAATTTTTTTTTCAAATTTTGTATCAAATTTTGCAATCTTACTAATGGAAAGATTTTGCTTAAAAATCTTTCCCATTCTTTTTCGAAACTTTAGAAAATAATTTAAAATCATTTGAAATCTTTGTCAATTTTCTCTTTAAATTTTCTTTCAAAATAAAAAATCAGTTTAAATTTTCCCACGTATTTAAAGAAAGTTTTTTTATTTTCTTGAAGCCTTTTAAACTTTTTAAAAAGCTTCGACATTTTTTTCGGAATCTTCAAAAATTTACATTTTTTTCAAATTATTTGAAATATTTTCAAATTAGCTTATCTTTTAAAGTAATTCGAATTTCTCCAAAAATTTTCTTAAAATTCTGAAAAATTACAAAAATTGCCTTAAAGTCTTCCAGAATCTGTTATGACGAATTTAATAATCTTTAGTAATCTTTTAAAATATTTTGTCATCTTTCAAAATGTTTTTAAATATTCTTTTAAAATTATTTATTCAAAACAAAGAATCAGTTCAAATTTTCCCGTGAATTTTAAGAAACATTTTTTATTATCGTGAATCCTTTCAAAATCCTTAAGAAGCTACAATTTTTTTTTTCAAATATTCAAAAATGTACATTTTTTTTAAATTTTGAAATATTTTCAACTTTTAAAATACTTCTGAATCTTTTTAAAATTTCGAAATGTCATAAACTTACTCGCATTTTTTATAAATCTCTTAAAAATGTTCAAAATAAAAAATTAGTTTACATTCTTGACAAAATTGATTCTTTTACGATTTCATATATGTCGAAAAAGTATAATTTTTTCTTCTTCAGGATTTTGCAAAATTTTAGATACAATTGTCTCGATATATTCCTAAAATTTTGAAAAATCATTCAAAATTTAAAAAATTGCCCTTAAATCTTCCAGATATTTTCGAAATCTTTAGAAATATTTTGAAATTATAATAATATTTGGAAATATTTCGAAACTTTTTCAAATTTTCTTTTAAAACTAATTTTTCAAAATAAACAGTAATACAAATTTTTCCCAGGAATCTCAAGAAATTTTTTTATTTTCTTTAAAAATCTCAAACTTCTTAAAATGATTAAAAATTGTTTGGAAATTTTCCATTTATATTTTGTTTACAATTTTTGGAATACTTTCAAAATTGAAAATTATTTTTCAACCATTTTCAACACTTTCAAAACTTCTAAATATCTTTTAAAATTCTTCCAAAATTTTTCTTGAAATTCCGAAAAATTTAAAAACTTGCCTTCAAATCTTCCAGATTTTGTTTTGACAATTTTGGAATTGTTTTGAAATGTTAAAATTTTGTTTAAACATTATCTTAAAATTAATTTTTCAGAATAAAAAAATCAGTTTAAATTATCCCATGAATTATGAGAAATATTTTGTATTATTGTGAAACCTTTTGACATTAAAAAAAAAAATTTTAATCTTGCTAATGGAAAGATTTTTTGAAATTTTCGAAAATAATTTTAAGAATTTGGAAATCTTTGTCAATTTTCTCTCAAAATTTATTTAAAAAATAAAACTTCAGTTTTTTTTCTAGGAACTTTAATAAAGTTTTTTCATTTTCTTGAAGCCTTTTAAACTTCTTAAAAAGCTTTGTCATTTTTTCCGAAATCTCAAAAATTTACATTTTTCTATTTCATTTTCTGTATTCAATTTTCTATTTCGAAAAATTTTCTTAAAATTCTGAAAAATTAAGAAATTTCCCTTTAAATCTTCCAGAGTCTGTTACGACGATTTCAGAAATCTTTTGTAATCTTTTAAAATTTTTTGTCATATTTTAAAAGTTTTTTAAATATTCTCATAAAATTAATTTTTCCAAATCAAAAATCAGTTCAAATTTTCCTATGAATTCTAAGAAAATTTTTTTATTATTGTGAATCCCTTCAAAATCCTTAAGAAGATTCACAAACTTTTTTCCAAATATTCAAAAATGTACATTTTTCAAAACTTTCGAAATATTTTCAACTTTTAAATTAATTTGAATCTTTTTAAAATTTCGAAATGTCTTAAACTTAAACTTACTCGTAATTTTTATAAATCTTTGTAATCATGCTAATTGAAAGATTTTGCTTGAAAATCGTTCCCATTCTTTTTCGAAATTTTAGAAAATAATTTTTTTTTTTTTTGAAATCTTTGTAAATTTTCTCTTAAAATTTATTTTAAAACTCAAAAATCAGTTGACATTTTCCCAGAAATTTTAAGAAATTTTTTTAGTATCTTGAAACCTTTTAAAATTCTTAAAAAGCTTTTTCATTTTTGACAACTTCAAAAATCTACAAATCACATTTTGTATATCAAAATGCTGGACACTTTTCTTATATTGATTTTTTGAGTTTATTTGTTCATTTGTTTTTAAAGTTGAATAAATATATAATTTTCCTAAGATGCTTGAGAAAACTTAAATTTTATTTTTAAGCTTTCAGATACGTCGAAAAAGTATAATTTTTTATTTTTCAGGATTTTCTAAAAACTTTTAGAGAAAATTCGAGTCAATTTGAAAGATATTTAGGACTTTTAGAAGTTTGGAAGATAAATTTCTCTTAAACTGACTTGAACTATTCCTAAAATTTTTTTTAATCTCTCAAAATTAAAAAAAAAATTGACCTTAAATCTTCCAGATATTTTTGAAATCTGTAGAAATATTTTAAAATTATAATAATATTTTGAAACTTTTTCGAATTTTATTTAAAACTTAATTTTTCCAAATAAAAAGTAATATTAAAAATTTTCCCAGGAATCTCAAGAAATTTTTTTATTTTCTTGAAACCTCTCAAACTTCTTAAAAAACTTCGAAATTTCTTTCGAAATTATGAAAAATGTACATTTTGTTTAAAATCTTTGGAAATGTTTTCAAACTTAAAATTATTTCTCAACCATTTTCAAAACTTTTAAACCTTCTAAATATATCTTAAAATTCTTCGCATTCTTCCAAAAATTTTCTTGAAATTCGTAAAAATTAAAAAACTGGCCTTCAAATCTTCCACATTCTGTTTTAACAATTTTAGAAATCTTTGGAAATATTCAATTAAAAAAAATATTATCTTAAAATTAATTTTTCAAAATAAAAAGTCAGTTTAAATTATCTCATGAGTTATGAGAAATATTTTTTATGATCGTGAAACTTTTTTACATTTTTTTTTCAAATTTTGTATAAATTTTTACAATCTTGCTAATAAAAAGATTTTGCTTGAAAGTCTTTACCATTCTTTTTCGAAACTTTATAAAATAATTTAAAATCTCTTGAAATATTTGTAAATTTTCTCTTAAAATTTATTTTCATAATAAAAAATCATTTTAAATTTTCCCAGGAATTTTAAGAATTTTTTTTTCTTGAAGCCTTTTAAAGTTCTCAAACATCTTCGAAATTTTTTTCAAATTCATCAAAAATTTACATTTTGTTTAAAAATTTTTGAAATATTTTCAAATTTCAAATTATTTTTTTAACTATTTCCAAAACTTTTAAACCTTCTAAATGTTTTTTAAAATTATTCGAATTCTTCCAAAAATTTTCTCAAAATTTGGAAAACTTACAAAAATTGCCTTAAAATCTTCCAGAATCTGTTAGGACGATTTTAGAAACCTTTTGTTATCTTTTAAAATGTTTTTAAATATTCTCTTAAAGCTAGTTTTTCACAATAAAAAATCAGTTCAAATTTTCCCATGAATTCTAAGACATTTTTTTTATTATCGTGAATCCTTTTAAGATCCTTAAAAATCTTCAAACAAATTTTCCAAATATTTAAAAATGTACATTTTTTTAAACTTTTGAAATATTTTCAACTTTTTAATTAATTTGAATTTTTTTAACATTTTGAAATGTCCTAAACTTAAACTTAGTCGCATTTTTTAAATTATTTAAAATCTTTTGAAATCTTTGTCATTTTTCTCTTAAAAGTTATTTTCAAACTAAAAAATCAGTTTACATTTTCCCACGAATGTTAAGAAATTTTTTTAGTATCTTGAAAGCTTTTAAAAATCTTAAAAAGTTTTTTCATTTTTGAAATCTTCAAAAATTTACAAATTAAATTTTGTATATCAAAATGCTGGATACCTTTCTTACATTGATTATTATTATATATATTATTGAGATAACCTTACATTTCTCATAAACCTGCAGTTTGCAGACTTTTTTAAACCGGCAAAAAAATGAAAACTTCATCCAATCACGAACACGGGGTTTCCAACCAAATTATAATTTTAGGGGTAGAATGATTTTGAATACAAAATAAAAATTTAGAATAATTATTTCTTTTCTAAGTAAATTTTTTTATTTTTTGTAAGCTTATATAAATATATAATTTTCCTAAGATATTTGAGAAAATTCCAAACAATTTTTAAATATTTCAGATGTGTCAAAAAAGTATCATTTTTTTCAAGATGTTGCAAAATTTTAGGAAAAATTCGAGTCAATTAAAAAGATATTTAGGACTTTTAAAAGTTTAGAAGATACCTAAATATCTTTTAAACTGACTCGATCTATTCCTAAAAGTTTGAAAAATCTTTCAAAATTAAAAAAATTGCCCTCAAATTGTCTTTAAAAATTAATTTTTCAAAATAAAAAGTTATAAAACATTTTCCAAAGAATTTCAAAAAAAATTTTGTTTGAAGCTTTTCAGACATCTTAAAAAGCTTCGAAAGTTTTTTTGAAATCTTCAAAAATTTACATTTTGTTTGAAATGTTTGAAAATATTTTTAAATTCCACATTATTTTTTAACCATTTCCAAAACTTTGAAACCTTCTAAATATCTTTCAAAATTAGTCGTATTTTTCCAAATTTTTTCTCAAAATTCTGAAAAATTAAAAAAATTGCCTTCAAATCTCCCATATTCTCTTCAAATGAGTTTTTCAAAAAAAAATCAGTTTAAATTTTCCCATGAATGTTGAGAATTTTTTCTTTCTTATCATGAAACCTTTCAAAATCCTTAAGAATCTTCAAAATTTTTATTTCCAAACATTAAAAAATGTGTACATTTTTTAAAACTTTTTGGAAATGTTTTCAATTTTTAAATTAACTTTGAATCTTCTTAAAACTTATAAATGTCTCTTAAACTTACTCGAATTTCTTCATAAAACTTTGTAATCTTGCTAATTAACAAATTTTTCTTTAAAATCGTCCACATTCTTTTTCGAAATTTTAGGATATAATTTAAAACGTTTCGAAATCTTTGTCAATTTTCTCTTAAAATTCATTTTTCAAAATAAAAAATGAGTTTACATTTTCCCAGGAATTTTGAGATTGTTTTCCATTCTTTTAAAACATTTTATAATTCTTAAAAAGCTTCTTTTTTTAGAAATCTTCAAAAATCTATACATTACATTTTTTATATCAAAGCCCTGGGCACCTTTGTTTCATTGATTAATTATTATTATTGAATATATTATTTAGACAAACTTGCATTTCTCATAAGCCTGAAGTTTATAGACTTTTTATTTTAAACGAGAAAAAGGAACGACAGCTCCAACCAATCATAAATACGAGTTTCCGGACAACAATAGTTTCAAATTGTTTCGAGTTATTTCGAGAAATAATCGAAAATGGCGCCATGCGCTTTTTAATATAGGACAAGCAGCAAAAGCGCGCTACGCGCGCGCATGCATGTTTTTAGAAATCTCGAAAGAGATGTTTAATTTTGTGGATCAACAATACAAATTTTTTGAGATCCAAAACTTGAATACAAAATTTAAAAAAAAATTGAACACATTTTTCTGAACTCTTGAACCGAAAATATTAACTTTTGTATTTCAAAGTGTTGAAGACCTTAGCTCCATTATTTATTATTATTATTAAATTATTGAATATATTATTCAAATAACATGAATGATATTTCACCAAAAAATATTTTAATTTTAAATAAAATGTAGTTGAATTCATGCCAAAAAATGCTAATTTTTAACGAAAATATGCATTTTTAATTAAATATATTAATTTTCTACCAAAAATGCTGAATTTTCAACGAAATAGTGACGTTGTCAACCAAAGAGATGATTTTTTGACTAAAATGATGAATGTTTCGTAAAAAAATGCATTCTTAACAAAGTACTTGAATCCTCGACCAAAGAAGGTTAATTTTCAATCAGTTGAATTTTTAACCGGGAAAGACAAATTTTCAATAAAATAGTGGAATCCTCAACAAAAACAAATTAATTTTCAATCAAAAAAGACGAATTTGCAACAAAATAGTTCAAATTTGATCTTAAAAAAGATTTTCCAGTCATGAAAAAAAAAAAAATTCACCCTAATTATTATTTTTTGGGGATAAATAATTTAAAATACAGAATAAAAATCTCGAACAAACATTTCTTTTTTGAGTTTATTTGTCCATTTGTTTTCAAAGTTGAATAAATATATAATTTTCTTAAGATGCTTGAGAAAATTAAAAAATTATTTTGAAGCTTTCAGATATGTCGAAAAATTATAATTTTTTATTTTTCAGGATTTTGAAAAATTGTAGGAAAAATTTGAGTCAGTTTGAAAGACATTTAGGACTTTGAGAAGTTTGGAAGATAAATATCTCTTAAACTGACTCGAACTATTCCTAAAATTTTGAAAGATCTTTCAAAATTAAAAAAAATGCCGTTAAATCTTCCAGATATTTTCGAATTTTGTAGAAATATTTTGAAGTTGTAATAATAATTTGAAACATTTTGAAACTTTTTCAAATTTTCTTTAAAAATTAATTTTTTCAAAAAAAAAAAGTAATTAAAAATTTTCCCAAGAATCTCAAGAAATTTTTTTATTTTCTTGAAACCTCTCAAACTTCTTAAAAAGCTTCGAAATTTTTTGCGAAATCTTCAAAAATTCACATTTTGTTTAAAATCTTTGAAAATCTTTTCAAACTTAAAATAATTTTTTAACCATTTTCAAAACTTTTGAACCTTTTAAATATCTTTTAAAATTCTTCGAATTCTTCCAAAATTTTTCTTGAAATTCTGAAAAATTAAAAAACTTGCCTTCAAATCTTCCATATTCTGTTTTTATAATTTTGGAAATCTTTTGAAACGTTAAATTTTTTTAAATATATTATCTTAAAATTAATCTATCAAAATAAAAAATCAGTTTAAATTATCCCATGAATTGTGAGATATATTTTTTATTATCGCCAAACCTTTTACATTTTTTTCAAATTTTGTATAAAATTTTGCAATCTTACTAATGGAAAGATTTTGCTTAAAAATATTTCCCATTCTTTTTCGAAACTTTAGAAAATAATTTAAAATCATTTGAAATCTTTGTCAATTTTCTCTTTAAATTTATTTTCAAAATAAAAAATCAGTTTAAATTTTCAAAGGTATTTTAAGAAAGTTTCTTTATTTTCTTGAAGCCTTTTAAACTTCTTAAAAAGCTTCGACGTTTTTTCGAAATCTTCAAAAATTTACATTTCGTTTTCAATTTTTTAAAATATTTTCAAATGATCTTATCTTTTAAAATAATTAAAATTATTCAAAAATTTTCTTAAATTTCTGAAAAATTGCCTTAAAGTCTTCCAGAATCTATTATGATGAATTTAGTAATCTTCTGCAATTTTTAAAAATATTTTGTCATCTTTTAAAATGTTTTTAAATATTCTCTTTAAATTATTTATTCAAAACAAAGAATCAGTTCAAATTTTCCCATGAATTTTAAGAAAATTTTTTTACTATCGTGAATCCTTTCAGAATCCTTAAGAAGCTACACAATTTTTTTCAAAATATTCAAAAATGTACACTTTTTAAAACTTTTGAAATATTTTCAACTTTTAAATAAATTTTTAATCTTTTAAAAATTTCGAAATGTCATAAACTAACTCGCATTTTTTATAAATCTTTGTAATCTTACTAACTAAAAGATTTTGCTTGAAAATCTTTCTCATTCTTCTTCGAAATTTTAGAAAACTATTTAAAATCTTTTGAAATCTCTGTCAATTTTCTCTTAAAAATGTTCAAAATAAAAAATCAGTTTATATTCTTGAGAAAATGGATTTTTTGTTACCATTTCAGATATGTCGAAGAAGTATAATTTTTTTATTTTTTAGGATTTTACAAAATTTTAGAAAAAATTCGAGTCTGTTGAAAAGATATTTAGGACTTTTAGAAGTTTTGAAGATGAATATCTTTTAAACTGATTCGAACTATTCCTAAAATTTTGAAAAATAAAAAGTCATTAAAGATTTTTCCAGGAATCTCTTTTTGAAATTTTTGAAAATTTACTTTTCATTTTAAGTTTTTGGAAATATCTTGAAATTACAAATTTTTCTTTTTATCATTTCCAAAAATTTTGAACGTTTTAAATATCTTTTAAAATTATTCGAATTCTTCTAAAATTTTTCTTAAAAAAGATATTTAATTCTGTGGATCAAGAATAATAATTTTAAGAAATGAAAAACGTCTTTATGTTAACACGTTTAATTTTTGGTCCCTTATAGCCCTGCACGGAAAATCTGGAATTGTCAGGGAATTTTTATATACCTGGAAAAGCTGAACATTTTTTTGAGGGCGTACTCAATTTTTTTAAAAATTGGAAACATAAAATTGAATAACAATGTGTCTTTATTTGTAAAGGTAGCTTTATATGACTGTGATTAACTATTTTGTTGGAAATTTGTTTTTTTTCTCTCTTCTTAAAAATAATTCTTTTTTTCGTTGGAGATTCATAATTTCACTTGAAAAATCATCTCCTTGATTGTAAAATGAGATATTTTGTGGAAAATTCGTTTTCTCTTTGGCTGAAAATTAATTTTCTTAAATGGAAATTTTACTATTCCAGATAATACTTAAACTATTTTGTGGAAATGTTTTTTTAAAAATTAAAGTCGTTTATTGAAAAATCAGCTTTTCGTTAGAAAATTAATCTTCTTGTTTGAAAATTAATCTTTTTGGTTGAAAATTATTTTTGTTTAATTGAAAATTTAACTATTCCATCTTTGGTTTAAACTACATCTTTTTGGTTGAAAATTCATATTTTTGATTAAAAATAAAATTACTTGGTTAGAAATAAAACTACTTGGTTAAAAGTAAACTCATTTGTGAAAAGTTTATCTCTTTGGTCCAAAATTAAGTTTTTCAATTGAAAATGTAATTATTCCATCTTTAGTTAAAAGTTCATCTTTTTGGTTAAAAATTCATATCTATTTCAGTTGAAGAGTTATTCCTTTTGAAAAATTTGAAATAGTTTATTCAGTAATCTGAATTTTCGCTTAAACGTTGAAATAAGTCTGAAACTTTTTTATTTTGAAAATTTCAAGGAAACTTTTCACATTATTTTCAGATTTTTCAATTAAAATAGTAGAGAAAAAAGTGTGTCTCTAAATATATGCTTACTTATAGTATAATATGCTAAAATATTTAGCATAGTATAATATATAAACTTTATAAGTCAGTTTAAATATTGAAAAAGTAATTTGTAATTTTAATCGAGTTTATAAAATTTATATTATTCGTAGCGAAGCCACCGTCACAAATTTATAAACATTAAAAAAAATTTTTTAATTAAATTTTAATTTTAAGTCACATTTCAAACGAAATAGTGACATTGTCAACCAAAGAGATGAATTTTTGACTAAAATAATGGATTTTTAGTGAAAAAAAATCCAATCTTAAGAAAGATTACACAAATTATCATTTTTGGGGGATAAATAATTAAAAATACAAAATAAAAATCTCTACCAAATATTTCTTTTGCAAGTTTATTTCTTCATTTGTTTTTGAAGTTAAATAAATATATAATTTTCTTAAGATTCTCAAGAAAATTCAAAAAAAATTTAAAGCTTCCAGATATGTCGAAAAAGTATATTTTTTTATTTTTCAGGATTTTGAAAAATTTTAGGAAAAATTTGAGTCAGTTTGAAAGATATTTAGGACTTTTAGAAGTTTGGAAGATAAATATCTTTTGAATTGACTCGAAATATTCCTAAAATTTTGAAAAGTCATTCAAAATAAAAAAATTTGCCCTTAAATCGTTCAGATATTTTCGAAATTTGTAGAAATATTTTGAAATTATAATAATATTTTGAAATATTTGGAAACTTTTTCAATTTTTTTTTAAATTAATTTTTTTAAATAAAAAGTAATAAAAAATTTTCCCAGGAATCTCAAGAAATTTTTTTATTTTCTTGAAACCTCTCAAACTTCTTAAAAAGATTCGAATCTTTTAATATTCTTCGAATTCTTCGGAAATTTTTCTTCAAATTCTGTAAAATTAAAAAACTTCCCTTCAAATCTTCCAGATTCTGTTTTGACAATTTTGAAAATCTTTTGAATCGTTAAAATTTTGTCTAAATATTATCTTAAAATAAATTTTTCAAAATAAAAAATCAGTTTAAATTATCCCATGAGTTGTGAGAAATATTTGGTATTATCGTGAAACCTTTTGAAAGTTTTTTTTTAATTCTTTTAAATGTTTGAATCTTGCTAATGGAAAGATTTTTCGAAATTTTCAAAAATAATTTCAAATTTTTTGAAATTTTTGTCAATTTTCTCTCAAAATTTATTTTTAAAATAAAAGTCAGTTTAAATTTTCCCCGGAATTTTGAGGAAGTTTTTTTTATTTTCTAGAATTTTCTTTTATTTACATTTTGTTCAAAATTTTTGCAAATCTTTTTCAACTTAAGATCATTTTTTCACCATTTTCAAAATTTTTAAAACTTCTAAATATGTTTTAAAACTCTTCGGATTCTTGGAAAAATTTTCTGAAAATTCTGAAAAATTACAAAAATTGCCTTAAAGTTTTCCAGAATCTGTTATGACGATTTTAGAAATCTTTTGAAATCTGTTGTCATCTATTGAAATTTTTTTAAGTATTCTGTTAAAATTAATTTTTCAAAATAAAAGATCAGTTCAAATTTTCCTATGAATTTTAAGAAAATTGTTTTATTATCATGAATAGTTTCAAAATCCTTAAAGAGCTTCAAAATATTTTTTCCAAATATTCAAAAATGTACGTTTTTTAAAACTTTTGAAATATTTTCAACTTTTAAATTAATTTTAAATCTTTATAAAATTTCGAAATGTCTTAAACTTACTCGCATTTGTTATAAATCTTTTTAATCTTGCTAATTGGAAAATTTTGCTGGTAATCTTTTCCATTCTTTTTCGAAATTTTAGAAAATTAAAATCTTTTAAAATCTCTGTCAATTACCTCTTAAAATTTATTTTCAAAATAAAAAATCAGTTTACATTTTCCCAGGGATTTTAATAGTACATTTTTTTATTATCTTGAACCCTTTAAAAATTCTTAAAAAGCTTTGTTTTTCAAATCTTCAATAATCTACAAATTACATTTTGTTTATCAAAATGCTGGACACCCTTCTTACATTGATTATATTATTATTAAATATATATATTATTTAAATAGCATTACCATCCCAGTGGGCACAAAATCATGAACATTCTTAGAACGTCCTTGGGACGTCCCTAGGCCGTCCAGTGTCAGTCCAATCAACGTCTCTAAGACGTCCAATGTCCTAAAGATGTCCTAAAGACGTCTTAAAGACATAGGACGTTCTCGGGACATCTTTCGTACTGACATTAGACGTCTTAAGAGCTTCCCTAGGATGTCAAAAATACATGTTCCAAAAGACGTCTTAAGGATGTCCCGAAGACGTCTCTAGGACATCCTGAATTTTTTTGCCCACTGGGATTCTTTTCATTATCGCGAAACTTTTCAAAATGCATAAAAGTATCAAAATTTTTATTTCAAAATATACAAAAATGTACATTTTTTTTAACTTTTTAAGAATCTTTTTATAAAACTTTTTAATCTTGCTAATTTAAAATATTGGCTTTAAAATCGTTCATATTCTTTTTCGAAATTTTAGTAAATTATTTAAAATGTTGTGAAATCTATGTCAATTTTCTCTTTAAATTTATTTTTCTAAATAAAAAATCAGTTTAAATTTTCCCAGGAATTTAAAGAAATTTCTTTATTATCGACAAACCTTTCAAAATATTTTCGAAGCATCAACATTTTTTATTTCCAAATATTCAAAAATTTACGTTTTTTTCTAACTTCTTTGGAATGTTTTCAAGTTTAAATTAATTTTGAATCTTATTAAAACTTCTAAATGAAAAATGTCTCTTTTAAATCGTCCGTATTATTTTTCGAAATTTTAAGAAATAATTAAAAATGTTTTCAAATGTTTATCAATTTTTTTTTCTTTTTTTAGAAATCTTTAAAAATCTACACATTACATTTTTTATATCAAAGCCCTGGGCACCTTTGTTCCATTGATTATTATTATTATTGAATATATTATTTAGATAAACTTGCATTTCTCATAAGCCTGAAGTTCACAGGCTTTTTATTTTAAACGAGAAAAAGGAACGACAGCTCCAACCAATCATAAATACGAGTTTCCGGACAACAATAGTTTCAAATTGTTTCGAGTTATTTCGAGAAATAATCGAAAATGGCGCCATGCGCTTTTTAATATAGGATAATATAATAATAATAAACATTAATAATTCAATAATTTTACTCTCAGTTATGCAAAAATTCTCCATAATTTTTCTCCTTTTTAAATTTCCGAGGATGTTATTACCCTATCGAGGATATTTATGATTGCAGCGATTGTTCAGCAGATTGGTGACAAAAGCAGGGGCGGAAAAATAGAATGAAAGGTAAAAATGTAGGAAGTCGTGGTTAGCGTGTTTTCGCGGCCGAACGATCACGAACAGAGAAATGAGCGAGAGAGGAAAAAAGATTGTTTAAGGGTGAGAGAGGAAAAAATAAAAATGAGAGAGACATGAAAGATCCGGGATGAATCGTCAGTTTTTTCCGTGTACGAGCCATATGTCAGGAATTACCGTTTACACTTCTTTCCCTTGTTGTGGACGCTAAAAAGGTAAAATGTAACAAGGAAAAAAGGTAAAAAGTTATGGTCGCGCACGTTCGCTTCGCTACACGGCCCACCTGAGGCTAATTGTTATTTAATTATCTGTCTGCGTCCGCCATACTGCGGTTTATACGCATAGCCGTGTCAATTAATATTATTATAATCATTATAATAACCGTGATAGTTCTCTTGATCCCAGTTATTCAGACTGTTGTTTTATACTTCAGTATAAATAAATAAATTTATAGAATTAAATTTATTCAGAAAAAAGATCTTCTCCTTTAGCTCCGCTGGGATTCGAACGCCAGGTCAACTGATTGCCGGTCCGGCGCTCTACCACTGAGCTACTAGAGAGATCGAAGAAGAATCCTTTTTCTGAACA
>CAKNYM010045746.1:40158-57378 GCA_932195095.1 Andricus curvator | reverse complement strand
ATTAAAACTTGTTCTCGTAATTCTTTTGGAATCATTAATTTCCACGGGTTGCTATCTAAATTTAAGCTTGATTTTAAAGGGTCGGGTCTATAAAAATATAATTGACTATCACGTATTGTCCAGTTTGGATTTTCTTCTGGTTTATTTTTAACTTGTATCATTTTATTTTTATACCAATTATCTTCAATTTCTTTAAAATCTTTTTCCTCGGTTTCTACTGTACTTGCTAAGATACTTGAAAATTTTATTTCATTTTCATTCGACCTGGATAACGCACCTGGGACATGGTTTAAACTTCCCTTTCTGTACATTATTTCATAATCATACTCTAACAATTCTAAAGCCCATCGTGCTAATCTACCTGTTGGACTTTTTAAGTTATGAAGCTATTTCAAGGCAATGTGATCTGTGATGACTTTGAACGAATAACCCTCTAGATACGGTCTAAATTTCCTTATTGCCCAGACTACTGCTAAACACTCTTTTTCCGAAGCAGAGTATTTACGTTCTGGCCCATTAAGACCTCTACTTACAAATGCTATTGCAAAATTTTCACCGTTAATATTTTGTGTCAATACGGCTCCCAAACCTGTATCGCTAGCATCAGTTTCGATTTGAAATGGACTTCCAATATCAGGGCAGGCAAGAATTGGTGCTGTCGTTAGTAGATGTTTAATAGTCGTAAATGCCCGTTCTTGTTTTTCAGTCCATTCCCACTTTACTTCATTTTTTAATAGTTTTTGCAGAGGTTCTATTATTTCTGCAAATTTCGGAATAAATTTCCTATACCATGAAGCCATTCCTATTAATCTTTGAATTTGTTTAACCGTTTTTGGCTTCGGAAAATCTAAAATTGGTTTTATTTTATCATCATCTATTTGCAAACCTTTTTCATTTATTTTAAATCCTAGGTATTTTATTTCTGAACAACCAAATTCACATTTGTCTAAACCTATTGTTAAACCTGCATTTTTGATTCTATCTAGAACAATATCCAAATATTTCAAATGTTCTTCAAAATTTTTCGAAACTATAATTATGTCATCAAGGTAACAAAATACATGCGGTTTTAATTCTGGTGTTATTATTCTGTCCATCAGGCGCTGGAATGTAGCAGGAGCATTTGTTAATCCAAATGGCATTCTCTTAAACTGGTGCATTCCTTTGCCTGGGACGATAAATGCTGTTATTGGTTTAGATTCCTCGTCCAACGGTATCTGATGATATGCTGAACGAAGATCTATTTTAGACATGTACCTTGCTGATCTTAATGTGTCCAATATTTCAGACATTATAGGTATTGGATATAAATCTTTCTTTGTTACTTTATTAACTTTCCTAAAATCCAAACAAAATCTATATTTACCATTAGGTTTTTTTTATCATTACTATAGGATTTGACCAATCGCTATTAGATGGTTCTATGATTTTCTCCTCTAAAAGTCTATCTACTTCCTCATACATAAATTCTCTTATTTTTGGTGATACATAATAATATCTTTGTTTAATCGGTTCATGTCCCTGGACATCTATTTTATGACTAGTTAAGTGTGTTGGTTTTAATTCTGTTCTCTGATCTATTATTTTTCTTCTAATCAAGTTTTCTAATTGCACTTGCTGTGCTTCATTTAATTCTACTATTCCTTCATAAATTTCCTCGCAAAATTCTAAATTTTTCTTCCTTTCTATTCTTACGCGTGTAATATTGTTATTTATTACTGCATTATTTTTAAAATTATCCCAATTACTTTTTCTAATTGTGAATAATTTTTCTACTATTGAATCATTTTTTTCCTCCGCTTTATCTATAACTGTTCTCCATTCAGAATCCTTTTTCTCTTTATTACATTCCAATGGGCCTTTAAATTCTTTCTCTTATTTTATATCTTTATTTCTCGTATCTAAAGTCGTATTTATTTTACTCTCTGTCTTTATTTTATTCCTATCCTTGTTTGTTTTCTTGCCTACTCTCTCTTTATTTTTACTAGCCTGCTTATCTAATCTATCGACGCCCACGCTGGCTCGTGCCAGTGTTGCGTCGCTCGCATTGTAGGGTTTAGGGTGTGGGGCTGCATGCCCCCGTACACTCTGTGCCGGCTGGGGTGCTGGCGGGATCGAGTCTCGTGCATCACCTGTAAAGGTGTTCGCACAAGAAAATCCGTTGCAGTGGGCTGGTAAAGTCTCACGAACGTGCCGTCCGCGCACGAACACATGACGCCAACCAATCACGTGCAATCTGCCGTGCTGCTACGGTCTGTGGCAGCACTTACTGAAGTGCGTTGCGAACTAGTTTAAGTAGCGAGGTACTTGCGTGCGTCACCGCTCGGAAGGCAGTAGCACGGCAGGTTGCACGCGATTGGTTGGCGTTATGAGTTTGTGTGCGGACGGCACGTCCGTGAGACGTCTCCAGCGCACTGCAAAGGATTTTCTTGTGCGAACACCTTAAGGAGGGCTTGGGGTGGGGTGTATGGCGACACGGGAGAAGAGACTTCGCACTGTAGCAAATCTGTCTCGTTCTCCCGCACGTGGTTCCTCAGGCTAATCTTAGTTCCAAATTTTAATTTTGTTTCCTTATTATCTCTACTTCTATTTTCCTCTGTATCGTTTATTACCGGTTCCTGCATTTTACTAATATTTGATTGTATCGCATACTTAATATTTGGTAATTCTGGTAACCACCAAATCTTTTTCTCGTAATCCATTTTCAAACCTAATTTTTCTATCATATCGGTTCCCATTATTCCTATTGATCTCAATTTTGGTACCAGTCTAAATAATAAGTATTTTTCCGTATGACCTACTTTGATTGGGATTAAAACTTGTCCTATAATTTTTAATTTTTGGCCATTTGCGACCATCAGTGTATCATTCTTCGGTTTTTTAATTTCATAATCTAAGTCTTTTATTGTTTTTATGAATTTTTTTCCTATGTATTTGTGAGTTGCACCGGTGTCAACTAACACTTTAAATTCCCGATCTTTGAAATCTATCATAATGTGAAATCTTGTTTCATCCGAGTCGTTTGTGTCTGTGTCAAGTAATTCTGACGGTCTCTGATTTCGTTGATTATTATCCGTCTTTAATAACCACCGCTTGCGTTTCCCTGGTCTATTTTATACCAACAATGACGTCGAAAGTGGCCTACTTTCCCGCAATTGTAGCATGTTATGGGTTCTCACGATCTATAGTTTAAATTTCGGTTTCCTAAATATGGATCCATGACATCCTGTGCGCTGGTATTTGCGGAGACTTATTCGTTTGTTGTGTCTCTGTGTTTCCTAACAGCTGATTAATCGCATTTAATAACTGTCCAGCTGGGTTCTGGTTTCTGAAGCTATTATAATTATTATAAAATCGCGAATTTATTTGGAATCCTGGATTATTTTGATAATTATTATTATTTTTAAATCTTGGATTAAAAAATTTGGGATTTCCATTTGGAAATCTCGGTTGGAATTGTTGTTTGTTTTGCTGGTTTTGATAACTCGGTTTAAACTGTTTTTGATGATTTTGTTCGTAATTTTGTTTTTCATATTTATTTTGATTATCGTTTTTGAATTTATTTTGATTTTCTTCATTCCCTGTATTTTTTGTATTTTTATCATTTTTACTATCCTCTTTGTCTAAAATGCTTAATTGTTGACCTCTAATTTTAGACTTTGCTAATTCTGTTTCCCATTCACGTCCTAAAATTTCCAATTCTGAAAAATTTGAAAATGCATTTCTAGCAATATAAACTTTATATTCAATTCTTAAATTTTCATAAGCTTTTCGCAATTGCCATTCTAAGCTTGTCGCGGCATTAATTTTTCAAATAATTGTTTTATTCCTGTTATTAAAGCATGAATATCTTGTTCTTTTTTCTGATTACAGAATTTTATTTTTTTTTAAAATTATTTCTGTATATCTCTCGTTTAAATATGCATCTTTAAAATTTTCAATAAAATGGTCTAAATTTTGCCAATTATCTTTATTGACCTGAAACCAACTTAAAGCTTCTTCTTGAAAAACAGCATCCAAATTTTCTAAAATATCTATTTCACTAATTTTATAGCCTCGTTTGAATCTCATCAAACTATTCAGAAAATAAGTAGGACTGTTTTCCGTATTATTTTTAAATTTTATGGGCCAGTTAGACATTATTTGGAATGGCGCTTGAATCATTCCAAATGGAAAAAGGGTTGCTTGAATCTCCTGTGCATTATTATCTATTGTTTCCTCTCTTTCCCTATTGCTCTCTCTAATTCTATCCATTCTAATCTGTCTTTCTGTTTCAAATTGAGGCAAGTTAGATCTTCTCATAATTGATTGCCTTTGCACTGGTCTCGGTAACGAGTATCTGTCCCCTTGACCGCTACTTCTATTATTTATTATCCTTTTATTTGCACCTGCTGACGCGTGTCTTTGCTCATTATAATTTAATTCTGTTTCTTCAAAACGAACAGTATTATTACTTTTTTTTTATTTTGAGTCGTTAAATTTTGTGTTGAATTAAAATTCTATCCATTTTATCATTTAGATTTTTAATCTCTTCTGAAAGTTCTTTTATTTTAATTTTATCACTTTTATTTTCTTCAAAATTGATTAATTCTTCTGCACCATTCCAAAATTCAATGTTATTCTCTACAAATGAATCAATTTCAAAAGTTTGATTATTTATTTTTTCATTTTCTTTTTCCTGCCTTTCTATCTCTATTCGTAATCGTTCGCGGCCTGTTCTTGCTTTCTCTGCTCTTTATCTATCCTCTCTCTCTCTTTTCTATGTATTTCATCTCTTTCTAAACTACTCAACTCTAAACGTCTTCTATCTCTTTCTAATTTTTCGAGTTCTTTTCTCTTCGTTTCTATTTCGCGATCTATTCTATTTCTTTCTAACTCCTGACTTTCAAAAGTGCTACTATTTTCATTTTCTATTCTCCAATTATCTAACGTATTCTCGGTATTGGGAGACAGTAAACCAAATGCTCGTATTTGCTGGGTACTACTGTTATGTCGGTGTGGGTTTGGCGTACTTTCTGTATGCGTTTGTGTTTGTCTTTTCGTTCTTGGGATTGCACCTGTGTTTTGATTCGGTTGTACCGTCCCCCAATCTAAATCTCTTCTAACCGTTACTGATTCGAAATTAATGTTTCTCACTAAATTTTCTGTTCTATCATTGTTTTCGAACGATTGACTCTCAATGTTTTCATTTTCTAAACTATTTGCACTTGCTTGTGCATTATTTTCTTCGATTAAAATTTCTGGAATTATCTCATTTTCCCTATTATCTCTGACATTTTCTACTGGATTTGCCATTTTCGGAATAAATTTTATTTTTCCCGATCTCAATTGCATTCGACTTTTTATTTCTAATTTATTCGGCCTAGCTCAGGTGTTTCTATGGCTGATTAAAAAGCGGCACGTTCACTCAGGTGAGCGTCTCGGTTTTTACTACTTTGGGGTTGCGCGTGGCCTGACCACGTAGCGGAAGTATCCACTGAGGGCGGGAACGCTTGGGGTTGTTTGGCTTACGTCACTCGAACGGTGATTTCGCGCGCCAAATTCTGTTATTGACGCCGCTTGGCTTCTAACTTTCGCACTTTTTCTTCAAATTTTTTCTAGTTTTTTCCTACTAGTAATTTTTGTTCTTATGTTTTTATTTTTCCTACTTTCATTTCCGTTTTTGTCTATCTATGAAATTGTTATTTTTAGTTTAGTTTTTGTTTTTTTTAGACCCCTCACTTATCCAATCCTGCTACAAGGAATACAGATAAGGCGTTTATTTTTCAGGGTAATTTTTTGTTTTATTAAAGGTGGCAGAGCTTGCGAGCACGCGAAGTATACCAACTATTTTTAACGGAAATTTATCACAGTCTACCCGCACTTTTTCGAGCTAAATTGCATATTCTACCCGCACTTTTTCTAATAACATTTTTCAATATATATATAATTTTCAAAATGCAAACATTCCATCACCAATAAAAAATCTTGTTTCAAATTCAAATCCTCATTCAAATTCATGGCTTACATGTAGTCAATTTCATTTTGAAGTTCATCATTTTATGACTTCTTCTCGACTTGGAGGGGATTTTTGGTGGGAATTGTGGATTTTTTAAAGGAGGGCGCCAAATTTGTGAGGGATCTCGCAAATTAAAGGAAGGGTGGGATTTGGAACGTCGAGAAGCGGGTGAAGTCAATTATGGGAGAGCAGAATTTCTATAAAAATGGATTAATTATCCGACTTACAGGGTGGTTGGGTCCTGCTGGCCCAAAAGCGATGGTAAATCTCGTCGACAATAAAGTCCGAGAGTAGGTGGTGAAAAGCGATGGCGAATGGCGTCAGGATGGTCGCCGGTTACTCCGGGGAGGTGGTGATCGTGGCGTCGTTGTGGAAAATCGCTGTGTCAAGATCTCGACCAGGAATTGAGGCAGGCAGCACAAAAATAAGGTGATGCGCGGGGAGCACAAGACTGACGCTCCAGGGTCAGGATTTGGGTATTAGAACCAGGAAGTGATACTCTCCCCACTCCTGGTCCTAGGCCCACAGGGTCGTAAGTTTGTGGGGTGCTTGTAACTTTGTTACACTGTGGAAAGTAATAAACAAAGAAGACATGCCAAAATATAATAAAGAGGATTGGTTACGGAAACTAGGCTGGTTCATCGATTAAACTATCAGTAAAAAACTAACATTGATAAGATTTATATTCGGTGACCCACTATTTACACCAATAGAAAAGGAACTGATACAGGAAATTATGGAATACCTATCTAACTTGTATCCCCACTTAGGATTTCACCTATGCTTTAACAATACCCGAGAATTAACGAAAGAAGAAAAAAACTAATATCATTAAAGAAGCGCATGCGGAACATCTTGGGGAAAAGAATACCATTGAAAAAGCGAAGAAAATAGGAAAACGGATAGGTATGGATGAAGACATTAAGAAGTACGTCAAAACATGCCCCATCTGTCAACTCCAAAAAACCACAAGAATCAAGAACTAAGCTGAGGGAATTATACCAGACGTTCCTCTGAACTCCAATAAAAAAATAGCCCTAGATATATACGGCCCATTACCCGAAACAGTAAAAGGTAACAAATATATTCTGAGCCTACAAGATAGATTAACCCGCTACACGGTGTTAATCCCGATGGCTAACGAGACAACTAGTTCAATAATAGAAGGGCTGCTCGTTCACTACATCTACATCTTCGGAGCACCCAAAACAATCCTAACAGATCAGGGACAAAACTTTCTATCAGAAATGATGCAACAGTTTGAAGAAGCATTACAAATCACTCATGTATAAACAACAGTTTGTCATCCGCAGTCCATCAGAAACATCGAAAGAATGCACTCCACCCTAGGGAACCTAATCAAAACAAGCATCTCAGAAAGAAACAATGATTGGGATGACAATTTGAAATTTATTAACTTAGCAGTCAACACAATGAAGAATCAGACAACAGGATTTTCACCCTTTGAACTTGTGTTTGGAAGAGAAGCTAACATACCATCATCGGTAGCGTGTTCACCAACCCTGACGTATCCGGAACTAGTGAGAAAGTGGAAAAAGAAACACGAAGAAAACCTACAAAGGGCTAGAGAATGAATAGAAATAGAAACAGAAAAAACGAAGAAAAGACTCGACGAAAATATCACTCACAAACACCCCCTATACAAACCAGGAGACACAGTAAAAATCATTAACAATACTAAGTCCAACAAACTGGACCCCTCTTGGAAAGGCCCTTTTGAAGTTATTGATTACTTAGACAATAATAATTTACGAATGAGAAATAAGGACAAAATTATCCGAATTCATATCAATCAGACAATGCCCTATTTCACAGACGATAATGACACCCTTCTGGACCTTCCTGCTGGCCCTAGCACCGATCATCAGTGCTAACTGCACCCTCGAGAAAATTCAAGGAAACATCTACATCGAGGAAATCTCCAAAGTACACTTGTTTCATGAAAAGTGGAAAATTGTTATAGCTATCAATATGACATCCACCGAAAACCGGATTAGAGCCATCGAAACCACCATTACTATGGCAGAACCAGCCTGTAACAAGAAATGCACACCTTATTATGAAATACAATTGGTTAGGAGCCGCTACAATAGACTAGCTAGTAAAAAAAATATCCTACACAAGTTATTAGGCAAACAACGTCAAAAAAGAGGATTTGCGAATTTTGTGGGTGATATATCCAAAACTCTGTTCGGAACATTGAGCGAATCCGACATGAAACAAACTAACACCGAATTTGACACAATTTATACAGATAACAAAAACATAGCTAGCATCCTGCCAAATCGCACAAAAATACTTAAATTAATCTTAGACTCCTCGTCAACTGACCATAAATGGATAGCTGCCAAAGATAATACCGACAGACAGTTTATAAGAAACATCACTTTCGGACTGAATGCTGCATCAAAGAATAGTTTTGTCAACTCAAAATTAGTATTAGCAGCAATACTATCAGATGAAACAAACGAGGATATTGAAACAGCGATCAACGCCATAAACAACGGAAAGCACGGGATAGTACATCCCCAAATTTGAACACCAAAGATGTTGAAAGAAATCATTAGAGAATTCGAGACAACTCAACGTACGCGCTACCATTTTGACAATAAAGAAGAAAATTACCAGCACATTATAGACATCAGTGCCCTCTCCGTAGCAGTAATCCAAGGCCTATTTACATACATACTGGAGATACCGGTGATTGAGAAAGAAGAAGGTTCCTTGCAAAGAATAATCCCTATCCCGATGCAAGTAAATAAAGTCCACATATCAATAGTTCCCGACTATGGCATGATCATTAAATACCGAGATATATTTATCTCGCGCTTCGCGCTCGACTATGTATTCACCTCGCGCTACGCGCTCGGGCGTATCTACATCGCGCTTTACGCTCGGTTCCTCTAGATTTTTGAACTTCGTGTTCGACTTGGATGAAAAGAAAAAGTTTGTTTGCAAATATTATAAAATTATCAAAACCTCTACATATTAAGTGATTGTTAAATTTGTTTTTATTTTAGACTGAAAAGGAACTTTATTTACTCAAGGTTTTATCGACCTTAAGGAACACATTCTCATCCAGACACTCGCGCTTTGCGCTCGATATTTGATTTGAAAATCACTTGAACCTTGCGTTCCACGCTCGGTTCTGTGCACCGTATGATAGAAACAAAAAAGTTGGAACGCACTTACGGCATGCGATTTGGTAAATACACTGAGCGCGCACTTTGTGTATACCATTAAGCCATTTCCCTTTCAGGATAGGCGTGACACTATCCGATTCGGGTAGTGTTTCTAGGTGGATAGTTTCTTGTAGTTATAAATAACTACAAGTGTGGGCTCACCACACCCACGATGTGCCAACAGCACTCAGTATTCTTGCATGGGCACCCATCCAAGTACGAACCGCGTCCAACGCTGCTTAACTTCAGTGATCTGACGAGCACTGGGTTTTTCAGCGTGGTTTGGCGTTGGCTTCATGTTATATGTTCTTCATATACAAATTACTAAATTTGTATTTGATTTCAAATGAAAAATAATGATATAATTTAGGCGACAAATTTGATTAGTTACAATTTTATTTTAGCTTGTGCCGTTTTTCAAAAAAGTTAATTTTTTTCATTTTGAATATATTCTTACAACAAAAATTGATTACAAGTTTGTAAATCTTTTTTGAATGCACAATTTTTGTTCTTTTATCTGTTTTCGTACCTTGCATTGTTTTTTCAAAAATTTGATTTTTTTATTGTCAATGTTATTTTCACGAATAAAACAAAAACTACGCATCCTATCGAAACATGATTCACAAAAAAATTTGTACCCCTTCCTTGTATGGACAAATTTTGTTCTTGTCATTTTTTTCGTAGCTCGTGTTATTCGTCTAAAAATTTGATTTTTCTATTTTCAATGCTGTTTTTTACGAATAAAACAAGAACTACGCGTCATATCAAAAAGTGAATGATAAGAAATTTGTAGATCTTTTTTAGGTGCACAATTTTGGTGTAATGATCTTTTCTCTTATCTTGTATAGTTTCACAGCAAAATGGAATTTTGGATTTTTCATTATTTTTTTGTGCGATCAAAATTTGAATTTTTTATTTTTCAAAAAATTCAAAAAGTTGTTATGAAAATATTATAGGGTGTTCAAGAACCAACGTTTTTCTCCTCTTGACTTTTTTTCATATCGTGCGTTTTTCGGCTTAAAATGTTCATTTTCTTTTGTTTTTTGGAATTTTGAAAATGCTATAACTCCAGTAATTTTTTTTTATCACGAAAAGTCATTAGAATATTTTGTTCGTCATTTTGCGTACTACTAATAACCGTACATAGAATTTTCATATCTTCAATAAAAGTGGTCTCAAAAATTTTCAAAATGTCCTCACTTTTTGAATTTTCATCCAAAATAGCTGTTTAACGAACTCGTTCTTTCTTTGTAGGCCATAAAAAAGTGTGCCAAAGCTCAATCAAATCTGATCATTTTTTCGAAAGTTATCGTTGAAAACTAGACAAACTCAGAATTCGTTAATGAAAATTGTTTATTTAATAATTCCTGTGAATTTACAAAGCGTCATAGCACAGAGTCGTCGGAAAAAAATTCTTAGTTGATTCCCTGACAAAATTAAGCCTATTAGTTGAAAAATAGTCAAACTATGAAATTGTTGATAAAAATTGTTTAAAAAATTGCTAAATAGCAGCTGTTTTCAATTAATAGTATAATAAAACTTTCATTTCTCGCACATTTTATGCCAAAACTCTGAATTTCAATAAGGTAAACATTCCTAATCCCAAAAATCTGGATACAGGACTCCCTTTCTGAGCCAAATATTGGATGCCTCACTATCCACTTCATATTGATCTAACGTTTTGGGGTGCTCGCCCTGGATGGCTTTCTGTCTCCATTGCGTTTCTAATTCCTCTATGGTTTCTGCCCCGATATTCAAGGCCTCCTCTGAGGACAAATTCAAGGGCGTGTAGTCAAGATCCGCTTTACAGATCGTATTTTAAAGCGTAACATCTCGCTTGCTGTTAAAATAGTCCCGCAACTGTGTAACTTGTGACTCACGCAGTTTCCTGACATTTACAATGCCCCTACTCCTTCTATGTCGTGGTATAACTACCCTTTCAATCACCGAATTACTGTGGTGCATACGGTGTTTCGTCATTTCTACGCGGATGATTCTGTTTAATCGTTCGAGGTCGGTGTTCGACCATTTGATGAGCCCAAAGGAGTACGTGAGAACAGGGATGGCATAGGTGTTGATTGCCCTGATCTTGTTTGCCGAGTTAAGAGAACTCTTCAGAACCAATCTGAGCCTTGTAGTAAAGGCAGTCGTTAGGCTTTTCTTAACTATCGTATGCTGAATACCCTTGGATTCGAGAATACCCAGGTATTTATATGACTCGCCCTCAGCTATTGCCTCGATGTCATTCACGAAATCGTTCTCTTGTTCTGCGGTCCCTAATTTTCCTCTGATTAAATGCACTGTTCTGCATTTATCTAGTCCAAACTCCATATGGATATCGTTGGAAAACTGCTTTGTGACAGCGATCACTTGCTGCAGTCTCTTGCCTGAACTAGCGTACAGCTTCAGGTCATCCATGTATAGAAGATGGGTCAATTGATGACCATCCTCGTTATCATGTACTCTGAACCCATGAGACATGCTATTTAGAGTTTTTCTCAGTGGGTTCAACGTTAAACAGAACCATAATGCACTGAAGGAGTCTCCTTGAAATATACCCGTCGTAATGCGTATTGATCTAGTTATCCTTGGTTGTCCATGATCAAAATACTTGATTGTTGTACCCCAAAGCATCATCGCACGACTTAGGAAGTCAATGATGCGTGGACAAATTTTGTATACTTTTAAGACTTCAAGCAAATAGTCATGTGGTACGGAAGGAAACGCTTATTTGTAGTCAATGTATGCCATGTGCAAGTTCCTTTGATGTTTACGAGCTTGCGCCATGGCAACAGCGTCTATGGTGACTAGATCTTTACTGCCTCGGGAGTTTTTACAACATCCTTTTTGTTCTTCTGTAAGAATGTCATTCTCGTCGCAGTGAGAATATACCTTATCTGCTATGGTAGCTGTAAGACATTTATATATTGCTGGAAGACAGCCTCTCGGTCGAAATTCAGATGGATTTTGAGCGTCTGGTTTTTTAGGCAATATATACGTAGTACCCTGCAGCATAAAGCCTGGCATCAGATCTGGATGTCCGATGATCTTCTGAAAACGCCGTGCCAACGCAGGATGCACACTAGTCAGGTACTTGTACCAGAAATTGTGCATCATGTCCGGACCTGGAGCTTTCCAGTTACATGCTTTTTTCAAAACCGCTGAAACATCTAAAGCTGTGATGTTCGTCAGCTCCATTTCAGAGTTATTGCTTGCTCTTGCTTTCTCCAGTTGGAACCACGCAGTGTCCAAATTACTTCTATTAGTTTTTCCCCAAACATCTGACCAATAGTTAGTCATGTCTTCCAATTGAGGGACTTCGGTGTCTTGTTGGTTATTTTGCTTTACACTCAGTTCACGATAGAACCATCTTTCATCGGCCTGAAAGGTTCGATTTTGGTGCCTTCTTGAACTACTTTTCTTGTACCGACGCATTCTAGCAGTAAGAACATCAAGTCTCTGCCGCTGCGAGTCTATAATCTCATCCAATATTGCTGGTGTCAATGTCTCGATGTACCGAGGGTGAATGATTTTAATAACCTGGTGTATCAGCTTTCTGGTTCGATTTCCTTGTTTATATTGAGTCAGTCGACCCAATTTGCACCTTACTTTGCTGACATCCATATCCAACCTGATCTTCCATGGTGGATCTCGCTCCTGTCTTGGGGCAAAGACAGCATTTATAGGCCTAGTTCTGCAGTATACAAGAGTTTGCACCTCTAACGCATTTTGTGTTGCGTTCAAATGCATAGGTAAAACCTTGCTGTTCAGGTGTTCTATTAGTGCACGCAGATCATTTGTGATGTTCATCTTCGGCAGTGAATGCCTTTGTGTTGGTTCTACATGTCTGAACTCTAGTAAAGCATGACCGAAATTCCTTCCAAGGTGCTGTAGTTTTTCTGGGACTTCGCTGTTTAGATCATCGTTTATAATGTCCGGATGTGGTTCTAGTCCATCCGGTACTTGATGTTCATAATCCCTAGCACCTATGCCTTCAGCTGCAATCAAGTCCTCGTTGTCCACATCTTCCAATGGAAGTTCATCAATAGGAAGCTGCTGTTGCACTTCCATTTCGATGGCAGCTATTTCGACAGCCGAAAGCAATTTGTTTACAGATATTGAGCGTTTTTGATCTGCTAGATTTTGCTCATTTATTCTTGTGGCTAGTCCTGAATACTTAAGTAAGAAGAGACGATGATGTTCTCTCCTTACACTTTGCCCACTTTTCTTTGCCAAAAAATAAGAGCGCATCACATCTCTGTTCATATGGTATGTCCATTTTAATCGCCTCCTTGGTTTTTGAACCTCTGCTTTTGGCACTGGTTGTATTAGGCCATCTCCCTCCGGAGGATGTGGTGGTGCTGGATCATCACCAGGTTGAGGAAGAACATCAATTGCCACTGCTTGTTCGTGTGACGCGGCTTCCTCTAACTGCTGTTCATTGCCGTTGTTTTTCCACTCCAAATCAACCTGCTGTTTAATCTCCATTGCTCGATCTTCTGAGATGAGTAGATTAGTCCTGATGTCATTCCCCTTAGTGATAAGATCTCTTAGTGCGACTTTCTCTATTTGAGGATACTTTGCGGCAAATTTCGCTCTAAAATGTTGTCCTTTTTTGCGTGAGATTTCAAACTTCGCACTTTCATAATAGAGACGCATCAATTCCTCATTCATTGTGGTATCCCACTTGATGCTCTCCCACGGTATTTCTCTTGAAGTGGTCGGCTGCAAATAGCTAACGCTAGCCAAAGCATCCTCAGCACACACAGTTGATGTTTCACTGCTTACCGTATGTCGCGGATGTTCTTGCTGGCCAGCTGTTTGATTAGTGAGATCGGCCTGGCCCCCAGCGGTGGCTCCAGGGGCGCCCCGACGATCCTCGGGTAGCGACAAGCGTTTCAAAATTTTTAAAATACTCTCCATTATTATTTATGGGTTTTGGTGTTCCTCTTAGTCACTTTCCTCTTCGTTCTCTGCCTGTCTGGCATGGGAAACCCTGTCAGTAGCAATGCTACGGCCAACATAGCCGTCAAATTCATGAGAGGAAAGCTCAAGCCCTACCGCGACGACAATGCGAGAACACCTTCTGCAGGTTATCTTATTATTATTATTATTTCGCAGTCTTCATGATATTGAAAGAAAGTTTTAAATTGGTGAATTTCAATTAGTACTTACATATATTAGGTAACTTGAATATTTGTATGACCAAAAAAATATTGAAAAAGCATTCAGTGTTACATAAAAATATTGCTTTATTTATTTCTAGACAATACTTCATCTTTAAAAACCTTTTTTTTTATTTAGAAAACGGCTATTATGTTTATAAACATAATATAAAAAATATGCCCGCTGATTTTTCTGATTTTTCAACATACAAAGCTAGAAGTTACATTAATTAATGAATAAGAACTGTACTATTTGTTATACAATTTGCGGGGCAATGCATTATTATATTGTTGTTGATTTTGTTGATTGATTATGGGAGAAAGATTGACGCGGTCTGTGGCGGCGGAGTGGGGGACGCCGCTGCGACCAGTCGGGCGCTCGCGCCAGAATTGAATTCACGCGTTCAAATTTAAAGAAGTTTGAATATCTCCGCAAGCAATTCACGTATTAAGTTGCTTTTTTTCAATTTGGGTTAGTTTTCCGTGCTGATTACAACTGATTACAACCAAGCTGCATGTCGGCAACCGGCCAGACAAAATTCGGCGCAGACACGCTTAGCCATTTTTAGCTGTTTCCCGAGAACCCGTGAAGATTTTTCAAGTTTTATTGGCTTCAATTAGAGATAAGACTTCAAAGACTAATTTGTATGAATTTGAGATTTTTGCTACAACTTTCCCAGGTCATCCCACAAGTTGAAGTCAAGGTAAAAAAAGTAATCACGTTTCGAAGTCAGCAGAGATTTTTAATAGTGCTTTTGCTGATCGTACCGGCAATTTCCGACGGCAGTGTACGTTCCAGTACAGCCCCTTCACTATTCCTCCAACCCTGTTTTACCCCCTCCCCCTAATTTATACGAAACAGGTCCCCCTGCACCTCCTTCAACACCTCTTTCTCCTCATTTCTTATCTTCATCCTTTTTAATGTTGACAGAGGTTATGTTTTTACCTTAAATAAGGCCCACATTGGGGCTGAAACATACGTAGGTCGTATGTAGGGGAATGTAGTCAAGGTTGAGACGGGTTTTGTTTTTGGCTCATAACTTTTTTTCATGATAATATTTTTGGGCTTTCATTACACCGTTTTGAATACTGAATAGATTACTTTTTGTGAACAAAACATATATAATTACAATGCAAAAAAAATTTTGAGCCTTTTTTCTGAATGTCTTCCAATTTGCCAAACAAATTTTGTAGTGAACCTTTTAGTAAATATTCATTTGTTCAATTGGGTTTTTACATAAAAATGAGCAATTGCAAATCTTAGCTTTATCCATTTTGCCAACTTAATCCGATTGACAGTGTTTCCAGGTGAAAAAACTAGCAACCTATACGATGCACGTGTCCCAAACTATATTTCTGGCACTGGAAAATATGTACATTTAGTTTTAATTCTTATTGAGATCAAATTAAATAGTAGTGGTATCGCAGTCCATACAATGTTGTAAATTGTTGCTGGGAAAAAGTTTCGTCTGAAAGTATCTCATAAATTTCGAGGAAGCAGACGAAAATGCAGAAAGAGATGGCCGATAGGTGAAGCCACGCTTGATAAAACTATATTTTCTGCACAACACTGACTTTATTCTTCCTTATTATAAAAAATAGATCATTTCTTGCGGTAAACGGAGTGAAAGTGAAATCTTGGGAAGACGCTTTTGACAAAATTGGAGGGAAGGCCCAAAGTTCTAAGACTTTATTCTTTCTTATTAGTGTAAGAATTTGATAATTTATTGTGGTAAACGGCGTCAAAGTGAAATCCTTTGGAAATCAATTCTGTATGAAGCTGCATCAATAATATGATGGAGAAATTCCTTAGAGATCCATCTGTCGGCTACTCTTGTAACTGCACTATTATCAATCGCTGCAGGAAATCTGAGCTGATAATTATTGTTCTCATTTATTTTAGCAAATTCTCCTTGCAGAAATAATGATTGATCTAAAAATATAAAAATAAGCCAGCTTTTACGAGAAGAAATGCAGATAATATGTGTGCATTTGTAATTCCTATATAAAATACGCACGCGAGATTTAGAAATTTTGTACAAGTCTTTAGTTATTATTATTATTATAATACTATTATTATATATTATTATAATATATAATGTAATATATGTGCTCGATATCTTTTTGGCCAATTTCGAGAAAAACTGGTTTGAAATATTCAGAGCAAATCATATGTCCATTGTGACATTGACTTTCAGATGATCTAATGGCTCAGGCGATGGCTTTCTTGCCTTAGGAGCGGAAGGCTGTGGGTTCGATTCTCGGTGCCTGCATTTTTTTCATTTTGTTTAATTATTGTATGCTTATTTATTCAATTATTTGTATAATTTCATCAAATTACGTGAATATTATAATTTGTTATTATATCTTATTGACACTTTGCGTATTGGTGTATTTCACATGTTTGCGCCAACTTGTGGCACGTGCCGGATTGCCATTATCGGGAGATTTCGTTTGCTTTCGCCAACGTTCGCATTACAACAACTATTGCATTACACATTATATATTATGTATTTTATAAAATATACAATACTTATTATATACATTATTTAGTATTTTGTAATATAATTCTGAATTATAAGTATTATTTCTCGAATACTGAACATTTATATATTCATTTTTTGACGGTTTTCTACTTATTTGCATGTTTTCATACCTCCGTTTTTACATATATTCATTCCCAACCCTATGAAATACTCGTTTTCTAAATTGTGACACGCGCCCATTATGATCTTTACCTATCTATCTATCTATCTATCTATCTATCTATTATTACGAGGGTAATTCCGAGGTGGGAAACCAGGAAACGGGGAAGTTGGGGAACCGAGAAAAAGGTGAAACACATTGAAAACAA
>CAKNYM010045746.1:1121-22621 GCA_932195095.1 Andricus curvator | reverse complement strand
GATGGATGGATGGATGGATGGATGGATGGATGGATGGATGGATGGATAGATATTTTTTTTTGCATGAGGAGGGGAAATCTTGCATGACACCCAGCTGAAGGCTGGGTAGTGTCGGATTCTTACCGACTAAAACCCCTCCTCCTTAATACCTACCTGAGTCTCCGGAAACCGCTTTCGCATTACTTCAAAGACTTGGGTCATGGGCCAGTGTGCCTAATCTGCGCTCTCCATCGTGGATGTGCTGCGTCCTTCGAGCTAACCTACTAACACATCTCCGGTAGCCGGTGTTAGGTGTTCAGTCGATTTGTTTCAGGCTTCCTTCTTTGCGATTGACGGCGGACGCCGTGGTGCCAGGCTTCGGCAGACTGCCTCCATGTGCCCTCCTGACTGCACCGCCAGCAGCTTTTGCTCCGGTCTTCTCCGTTGCACTCTCTAGCTATATGGCCATATTCGTGGCAGCGGTAGCACCGGGTTTCAGCAGTTAATGCCTTCACCCGGCAATTTATTCAACCCACCTTCAGTCTCGCCACTTTCTCCAGTCTTGCTGCAGTTGCATCGTCCAGCTCTACCAAGGCCTGAATGCATCCCCTGTTGCTCTTCTTGGTAAGGTTTATCTTTGGGGAACTACCGATGTTCTCCCCTAGAAAATCCTCTAGTGATTTCTGCACCTCCACTACCTCGGTCGTTTCTACCAGGTCACGAACCACTGGTTGGGCTCGTGGAATGAGGTGCCTAATGCCACCTTTTTCCCCCAAGACTCCCTTCAATGCATCGCCAAAACTGGCTCTCTCCTCCGGTTTAGCTCTAACCACGAGGAGAACTTCCCCTGCCTTGGTCTGCCTGATGCTCCTGACAGCAACTCTAAGTTCCTCAGGCTTGACAGACATTTGCACATCTTTTAAGATGCTCGCATACGTTTGTCCAGGGGCGGGCTTGATGACGAGAGCCTCGCCGCGAGTCCTCCTCTTTTTTATTTTTCCGCCACCGCTCGGTTTGGCGGTTTGAGCAACATTGCTGGTAGCAGCACCTTTCTCTTTCTCCTTTTTATTCAGTTTTCTCCGCAATCTTCGGCTTTCAACCTCAGTAAAGCCGCCCGGCTCTTTTGCCTGAGGTTGCTTTTGTAGAGCATCCTTCAAAGCCTTCTCCAGAGGTTTCACAGTCGTATCTTGTATAAGTTGCTTCGCTAGTAGCTTCTCGAATTTCGCCCTGATATTCTCAATCTGCAAGCGGAGGTCCTCATTCTCACCCTGCAGCTTCTCCTGGGCCCCGGCTCTTGAGCTTTCACCAATTTGCTTCGCCCAGCTTGCGAGATCCATCAGGCGTACTAGCTGCACTTCATACGCCAGATGACTACTGATTTCGCATATCTCCTTTTTTGGCTTGTACGCCACCCTTAGGAGTTTCTTCATCTTGATGATCTCGTGAGTCATTCGCTCTATAAACTGCACACAAGCTTCTGAATTTTTCTGCATTTTCGTGCATTTTCCTCGCGTCTCCTCGCATAGCGAAAGGGTCCTAGTTCTTGGTGACGACCTCCTTGCAGAGTCCACTTCCGCCTGAACTTCTTTTTCTTCGGCTGACAAATTGTGCGATTGGCCCTCCCCAAAATCTGCAGGGCCGGCGTCGACCACCAGGGCTTTCACCCGATCGAAATCGACGGTGAGATCTTTCCTCACTTGGGGTATATTGTTTTCATCAACACACTTCATGACTGGTTTGAATTCGGGGTTCCTTCCCCCAGGTTTCTCTCTTCGTTCTTTGCCTGTCTTGCTTGGGAGGCCCTACCAGTAGTAGCTATGCTACTGCCAGCTTAGCAGTCGAAGTCACAATTTAGAAAACGAGTATATCATGGGGTTGGGAATGAGTATATGGGGCATAATTTCTGAAGTGTACCCACCTCGAAAACGAAAGTTGTCTGATCAGGCTAAAAATTGGCCCAATTGTAGTCCTACTAGATAGTACTCCTCACGCCAAAAATTAATTCATTTTGATAATTATTTATCAAAGTGGAGGGGGTACAATTTTTGGGTTTTTTGAGCAAAGCCTTACTTTCAAACGTTTGTAACTTTTGTCCTATTGCCTTAAACAAAATTTTCGATAGAATTTTTCATAAAATTTCTGGTGGTAATAACGATTTTTGAAAAAAATCAAAATTTGACCCAAATTTTTGAAAATCAAAAATAAATTTTACTTTTTTTTAAACTTGGGCACTTTTTTTTTTCTTCAAAATATTTTTAAACGAAAGCTGAGATTTTTTCCTATAAGACCTCCAATTTTAAGAGTGGCAAATTAATTTGTCTTTGAGTAATAGAACGATTGGTAAACAAGATGCCGTGATAGGGCGGGTGGCGCGCGATTTTCCCTAGTGCGCTCACGCCGAGGTTCGTTGTGCAACGCTTTAGTGCCAGTTTTTTAAGTTAAGTAATATTACATGGTAATATTATCTGTCTTTCTGTTCGATTTTTTGGCGATAGTCTCAACAGTTGTTTTCTTTGCAGGCTTCTTTGCGGTTTTTGTTTTTTGCCATTCGAGAAGATGTCGTATTTCTCAGAGGACGAAAACTTCTTGAGTTGAAGTTTTCCGTCTTGAATGGAAATGAAAGCGTGGTGCTGTAATGTATCTGGCATCATGACAGCTTTGTCAAATCTGGTTTTCAGTCACCCGGTGGCTAAGGCATGATTTTCTTTGCTGCTGAAACAAATTTCGGTTTCCTTACAGTTACTGTTTGCCCACTGAAACAAAGCATGGAGAGTCAGCATGTGATGTTTCGGAGAACATTGTAAGCTTGAACGTACTGCTTGTCTCTTTATATTCGCTCCTATACCATCACATGCACCCTTACCATGAGATGTTCCATGGAAATGTCATTCAGCTTGGATACCAAAATCTTCTTCATGGACTTGGAGATCAACAAAGCTACTCCTATTTTTGAAATGTTGCCCTGTACCATCAGTGAAATAGTAGATTTTACTTGGCCTGAAATGAGTTTTCAAGTATTCTACTATTATCTTTTGATACTCGTGAACAGCCACCATGTGATGAGCTAAATTATCATTGCGATACATTCTGGATTATGAAGGCGTAATTCTCAGCAAAATCGAAGCAAATCAAAAACTCCCTAGGCAATAAATTTTCCTTCAGGTTTTCGAAGAAAAATATAAATGTAAAAAAAATGTAAATTCAAAAGATGCATATTCTCACTTCTAATCTTTAAAGCATATTCCCAATTGCAGGCCTTTGTTAATTCACCCTGCAAATGCAGAGAACAGTTATTCTAGCAGCATATAATATTACTCAACTTAAAAAACTGGCACTAAAGCGTTGCACAAAGATCCTCGGCCTGAGCGCACTAGGGGAGATCGCGCGCCACCGGCCCTATCACGGCATCTTGTTTATGTATCGTTCTATTTAGTGGTGCCGTTCGATACGATACGTTCTCGTGATCGTGTCGAGATCGCGTCGGTTTTTTCTCGGGTCGGGATCGGGTTTTCGATACCCGTGATCGGTTTTCTCTCGGCTCGACTTTGGCTCGGAATGCGATATATCGACTCGGGATCGAGTCGGGTTTTCGATCCTCCTTCGCCAGATGTGGGTCTGTGACGTAGCGGTCCACAGAGGGTTGAAATGAAAAACGAGGTTCAAATTTTAAAAGAACATTTGGAACGCAATAATGCACCGATTTAAGATCTATTTTTTTTGTACAATTCAGGACAAAATTTCATAAAAAGCGTTGTGAGTCTATATTTAATTTTTTTGTTTATTTAATTTTTATGTTAATGCAAACAGCAAAAAGTGTTGTTTTTATGCATTTCATGTTTTATATCCTAGACACAATTTTTCTTATACTTCAAGTCACTTGGGTTCAATGCACAGCGGTATAAGAAAGAAGGAAAAAATGGTTACCTTATAAATCTTATTGTTAAAAGAAAATTTTATTAACAAATAATCGACATGAAGAACTTTTTGTTTTCAAAGTATATTATTGCTCTAAAATTGCTTGCTTTTATTCTTTGGATGATATGTGGCCATCAAAATTCAAGAATGAATGTTATTAACCAATTCTATAAACAAATTCTATAAACAAATGTACATCGCAGACATTAATAGGCAGAAACCACTTCTTTTTTTGTACTCTTGTTGTAATGACATTACTAATGATGTTTTCTGGAAGGAATTCACCATCCGTTGATATTTGTTTATTTGAAAAAATATATATATAAACAAATGCACATCTTAGGCGTTTTTAAGCGAAACGAAATTAATTTTTCTTCTAATCTTGTTGCAATTATAGTGCCAATGATGTTTTCTAAAAAAATGTTGCCATGCATTGATATTTGTTCATTTTATGAACAAATTATATAAACAAATGCACATTGTAGACGTTTTCAAGCGCCAAAATGTTTTTCTAAGAATTTTTTTTCCAAACATTATTTTTTTCATACAATTTTTTTGCAAACAAATTTTTTTTCGAAACATTTTTATTCAAAAATTTTTTTTCAACACATTTTTTTCAATATTTTTTTTGTCAACAAACTGTTTTCACAAATTTTCCCACAACAAATTATTTTTTTCAACCATTTTTTTTCCAAACCTTATTTTTCTATCAAAATGTTTTTTAACCAAAATTTTTATTCAACAAATTTTTTTCACAAAGTTGGAAAATATTTTGTATGTGTTGAAAATTCATCTTCTTGGTGGAGAATCGAGAGAAAATAATAATCATCAAATAATTATTCTCCAGAAAATAATTCTTATAAGTAATATGAATATTAATACATTCATTTAAAAAGCTTGAAAATTCATCGTTTTGGTTGAAACCGAACCAATTATATATTTTTGGGAAAATAAATTGATTTGTAAAAAATTGAACTATTTCGTCGAAAAATCGTTGGTTTTAGGTGGAAATTTATTTCATAACTGTAAATCTAAGTAGTCAACTTGGAGATTCATCATTTTAGCTAAAAAACAATCTCTTCATTTGAAAATCCAACTAAAAATTGCTTCTTTCGTTGCAAATTTAACTGCATTATTGAAAACACGTTTTTATTGTTTGGACATTAATTTTTTCCATAGAAAATTTATCCATTCGAAGTATGGATGACGCTTTATCTTATTCAGTTGAAAATTGAACTACATCATTGTTTTAAAATTTATTTTTTTGTTTGAAAATTGAAGCTATTCTCGCGATGATTAGTATTTTTGGTTAAATATTAATTTTTCTAACAGAAAACAGAACTTTTTGATTTTCGAGTGTTGAAAATTCATGTGTTTGTTCAAAATTTGTCTTTTTGGTGTAAAATTAAGTGTCTTAATTGAACATTAAACTTCTTGGTTGACAGTTGAGGCGCATTGTTGTAAATTCATTTTATTGTTTACAAATGAACATTCATCAATTTATTTGAAAAGTAATTTCTTTACTTGAACATACAAGTTTTTTTTTTAAAGTTCGTTTTTTAAGTGAAATTTTTTTTTTAATTGAAAATGTGACTCTCTCATTTTTGGTAGACAATTTATCTTTTCAATTTGAAAATTTACCTCTTTGTCTAAAAATTCATGTTATAAAATAATTCTCTGAAGTAACAATTCAAGCATTCCGGCTTTTAATGAAACTTCAACTATTTACGTTTTCATTAAGAATTTATCGTACATATTTGGTTCGAAAATTGAACTGTTCGAATGAAAGTTCAACTGAATTGTTAAAAATTCATATCATTTGTGGAAAATTTTACTATATTGTTAAAAAACCTTGTATAAATAGAACATTTCAAAAATTTCTGCTCAAGAAATATGTATCCACGTCATCATTTGTGATCCTCCAAATTGAAAAATGAATTAATAAATTTGTCAATCATATCATTTGAGGAAATCTTAAGTGAAAAACATTACAAATTGAACAATTAAAAAAAATTTTAACCAGAGACTTGTTTCATTGCACGTCAAATAATTTATATTTTAAACCTTTTTTAAATAATAATTCTTCTATTATTATTTATACATTAAAGTACAAAACTCTTTTTCACGAATTAACAATTTAAGAAGAAAAAAATTACAATTGTAGAGTTGAAATTTTAAATGTAGGATGCAGCACTCTGAAATCTTCAGTTCATGATTCAATCGAATGCATTCTATTTAAAACAATTCAGCTGAAAATTGTTCACTTTTCGAAATCTGCTTTATATTTGCTCCTTTTCAATAAACAGTCCAATATTGCCAAATATTTAAAAAAGGTTATTTTTTATTTAAAAATAATTAAAAATTAAATGAAGGTTGAAATAGGTTCTATAGTTGCATTTAGATGTTTCAAATTATTTACTACTAAGCCAAAGTACAACTCTTCCACTATGGGGAAAATAATTTTCAGCATTTTCACTCCAGCCATAACCGGTTTAACCAGGCAGTGGAGGAGTCAGGGGGGACCGAGTGACGTCAAGCCATTGTCAAATTTCCCTCTCCGCTCAGTTCAACTGAGAAGTGCACATCTGTCGAAGGAGTATCGAAAACCCGACCCGATCCCGAGTCGATATATCGACTTCCCGAGCCAAAGTCGAGTCGAGCCAAAACCGACTCGATCTACACCCGATACTGGAGACTAGGATCGAGTCGGAATCGCGTCGAGATCGGGAAATATCGCTCGACGGCATCACTAGTTCTATTGCTCAAAGACAAATTAATTTGCCACTCTAAAAATTGTAGGTCTTATAGGAAAAAATCTCAGCTTTATTTTAAAACTATTTTGAAGAAAAAAAAAGTGCCCAAGTTAGAAAAAAAGTCAAATTTATTTTTGATTCTCGAAAATATGGGTCAAATTTTAATTTTTTTCAAAAATCGTTATTACCACCAGACATTTTATGAAAAATTCTATCGAAAACATTTCAAGTGAAATTTTGTTTAAGGCAATAGGACAAAAGTTACAAACGTTTGAAAGTAAAGCTTTTCTTAAAAAACACAAAATTGTACCCCCTCCACTGTGATAAATAATTATCAAAATGAATTAATTTTTGGTGTGAGGAGTACTATCTAATAGGACTACAATTGGGCCAATTTTTAGCCCGATCGGACAACTTTCATTTTCGATGTGGGTACACTTCAGAAATTATGCCCCATATGTAAAAATGGAGATATAAAAATATGCAAATAAGTATAAAACTTTCAAAAAATGAATAAATATACGTTCAGTAATCGAGAAATAATACTTATAATTCAGAATTATATTACATAATACTAAATAATGTATGTAATAAGTATTACATATTTTATAAAATGCATAATATATATTGTGTAATGCAATAGTTGTGGTTGTAATGCGAACGTTGGCGAAAGCAAACAAAATCTCCCGATAATGGCAAACCGGCACGTGCCACAAGTTGGCGCAAACATGTGAAATACACAAATACGCAAAGTGTCAATAAGATATAATAAAAAATTATAATATTCACGTAATGTGATGAAATTATAGAAATCATTAAATAAATAAGCATATAAATAAACAAAATGAAAAAAATGCAGGCATCGAGAATCGAACGCGCAGCCTTCCGCTCCGAAGCCATGCAAGCTATCGCCTGAGCTATTGGATTATCTGAAAGTCAATTTCGCAAAAAAGCGCATCGAGCACATATATTACATTATATATTTAATAATATATAATAATACTATAATAATTATAACTAAAAACTTGTACAACATTTCTAAATTTCGCGTGCGCATTTGATATAGGAATTACAAATGCAAACATTTTTTCTACATTTCTTTTCGCAAAAGCTGGCTCATTTTTGTATCTTTAGATCAATCATTATTTCTGCAAGGAAATTCTGCTAAAATATGTGAGAATAATAATTATTAGCTCAGACTTCCTGCAGCGGTTGATAATAGTGCAGTTACAAGAGTGGCCGACAGATGGATCTCTAAGGCAATTTTCCATCATATTATTGATGCAGCTTCATCAGTGTTGTAATCGAGGCCCAGTGGGGTCTAACGGCGCTAGGCCACCTTTTTTTCCTTAATTGAGCTATTTCAATGATTTTTTCTTATTATACTATTAATCCATATCCCTGTCGGGGTAAACTCTAACTCATTCGGTTATAGTCTGTTATTCCACTAAGGATTGAGTAGGTATTTATAGGAAAGGTAGAAGAATGTATAGGGGAGTAGATAGAATAAGAAAATTTCCACGATTGAGAATGTTGCTAATATTTCCTGTTACTTTGATTTTTTAATTTTACAATATTGCAGTTTGAAATTCAAATATTCAAAATGTCAGGTCAATTTAGAAATAAATATTTCAAAATTATATAAATTTAAATAAAAATCAGACATTTTTAAGCTTTTTAATTTCAAATTACTTTATATTTACATCTAAAATTATTGTATTCGAAACTGACTAATTTTTAAGTGATTTAAATTTACTTCAAATAAATAAAATTTTAAAGGACTCAGGTGTAAAAAAGTTTTAATATTACAACTTTTGGTGACTAAAATTTTTTCAGTTTTAAATGAAGTTTGCGTTCGTTTAAGTTTCAGCGCATGGAGTAGAAATTTTTTCATTTTCAATAATTCCCATTAAAAATTGATATTTATTTTGAACCTTTTTTTTAGAATAATTCAATTCATTTTTCGATTTTAGCAAAATTGGTCTAATCAGCTTTAATATTAAATTATAATTTTCTTATATAATAAAAATTTAAAATTTCAGAAGCTTTGATTTTGAAAGATTCAATTTAGTTTTCAATTTCAAATTGTCAAATAATTATCGCTTAGAATTTAAAATGATTCAAATGTAAAGTATTCAATTTTCAATTATTTACTTTTGAACGCTTTTAATTAGAAATTACACAGGTTCAATTCCTTTCAATTTTAAATGATACAATTTCCACACTTCGAATCTTAAAATATTCCATTTTTACCTTTTTGAAATTGTCCTATTTTAGAAATTTTAATCTGAAATAATTCAATTTCGTGATTCTTCAATTCAAAATAACATTGTTTAATTTTTAACGCTACAAATTAGAAATGATACAATTCATCACTTTTTTATAATTAAATAGTGCAAAATCGTTCTACATATATATTTTTTTAAATTTCAAAGCTTTTAATTGCAAATTAGAAATTATTAATCATTGTTCTAGAAATGTTGAAAAAATATAAAAAATCTGTATTTTCCTTTATGAGACACTTATGAGTCTTTTTTTCTTGCAAAAAGGTTTGCTGATGCTTATCGAATTCCGCAACTGATCATATATGTCAAACAAACTGTGGGTTTCGCAAAGAGAGTATATTCTTTCTAAACCGGTAAAAATCACGAATATTTACCGGGACAAAGTCGGGAGACGAAAATTTAAAGAATAGTGGGCACCTTGTAGGCTATATGCTCTGATGTATACACATTGTGCGTGAGAGTGTGTGTGTAAAATATATAGCCACGTTTTAATCAAATCATAAAAGTTGTATCAAGTTTCTTGACTATACCTCTTTGCAATCCTGGAGAATGGGGGGGGGGGGGGAGCGCTGGGCCACCTACATTTTTAGAACGACACCATGTAAGGAACTTATAACAATTTGGGAAATATAGTGCAGAATAATGTGGAAAGTCAGGTTTAGTCTGCCGCTGTCCCCTGAACTCCCTCCACAATATATTGTAGGACCGGTCTAGGCGACATGTAACATAAGGGGCGTTCGTCAGTCTTTTGGCTGCCCTTAGCTAAAGTTGTATCGTCTTGGAAACTCTTAGACAAAATAACGAATACTTCCACGTTAAAAAAGTAACAAAGTGAATTCATTGCCCTCACCCTGTTGCAAATTGGCGATCCTGCCAGGATAGTGGTATACGATCCTTTGAAGAATTAGCTACGGCAATACAAGGAATCAAAAGGCCCTATCTTTGATTCGAACCTCGAATACAATCTTGTGAACTACGGTTCTCCCAGGAAGGACTCCGGACTTCTCTACGGAAAGTTCGTAAAACAAGGAACCTGTAAGATATTGGGTAAAATTAAGAGCTGAATTAAGTACGCCTTATTCTACGCAAACCCGATTACCAGAAAGTTCCGTAATAAGAATTTTGGGTACGCAACAAACCGCGGTAAAATCCTAGCGCCTGTGAAGCAGCACAGTAAGACTCAGAAAAAGACGAGGAAAGAAAAGCAGCATAGCAGCAATCACGCAGCCAAGTCGGAGATACGTCACCGAACACATCTGAGCAGACAAGGACAACGCAGAGAACTACCACCTCCCGTTTGCAGCCGTCGCCGGAAGAAAACAAAAAGGCTAGTAGTTATAAATTAAGATAGAGTTTCAGTCGTCGAACAAATAATTTTAAGTACGCAAAGTTAAGGTGAAGTGAAAGTGAAATTAAGGTGAAGCAAAGATTAGAAAGAAATAAATAAAAATTGTTATATAGGGAACCGTTGATATACTACGCGTGCTCGCTAGCTCTGCCACCGTTAATAAAAAGAAACTTGAATCCGAATTAACCTTGTATGTACTCCATGTAGACGGATTGTACAAGTGATGATTGTAAAAAATTTAACAACACAAAAATTGTAACGCGGTTGCGACACCATTTACACCCGACACCTGCAAATAGGAAAAATTATACACGCTGGCGTTTCACGCCTATAGGGAAAACTTATCCACAAATTACGATACACAATCCGAGACTGATAGTTCAGACAACAATTTTCCGAATACCCATACTCACAGATCGGACAACTAATTCTGTCTGGGATGGCAGTTTTGGAGGATGTAGTAACAAAACTTACTGTCGAAAACGGCAGCCGGGTTGACGAAATTTTCCGATCAACACAAAGATTGGACATCCCGGCGAAAGTAGAAACAGACACGGATGGAGGTATTATCACTTCCGATAATGACGAGGAACACGAAATAGAATCCGCTAATCATCGGAAAATAAAAAGTAACGTAGAAATATACGATGAGAATGAGGAGAACAACGCGGACGAAGAAAGTAACGCGGAAGGAAACGATAATGAGAACAGCGCAGAGGAATCACGCGAAAGACAAGAAAATCGACCCCTCGTGCAAATAAAACCGACTAGTGCCATCCCTACCAATGCTAGTGAAAGTAACGTGGACGAAGCACGTGAAACTGTGTGACTGCCGAAAGCTCCCCCCCCCCTCGTGGCTCTGAGACAGCCCCCTTCTGGTACTATTCCCCCTAAGGAAATAATAAGAACCATAAAGACTCTAACAGGGTAGGATGACATGGGGGTAGAAGACTTTATACGATCAGTGAAAAGGGCACGAGACAGGTGCTCTCAACCCGGCTTGCTGTTAGACTTCGTTTTAGCAGAAAGGATCACACAAAATGCAGAAAGGGCAATTAGGTACTTAGAAATTACAAATTTTAACACTCTTTTTGATGCTTCAAGAAAAAATTAAATCTGACAGGTTCAGTTTCCGCTCTTAGATCTGAATTAGAAACATGCAGACAAAGTCCTACAGAAACAATACAAAGTTTCAACGGGCGTTTTAGACAGGCCGTGAATGAAGTAACATATGCAGTGCAATCAGAATACACAAATAGCATGGAGAGAAAGATTGCTATCCAGATAGAAGAAGAAGAATCCCTCAAAAGATATATGTTTAACTTGAGAAGAGAAATTGGAATATCCAGGAAATCAAGAACCAAGAGGACGGCCAGAATTATTTAGAATTTCAAGAAATGAGTCCCGAAGAAATAAACGAACAACTAGACTACGAGGAGAATGCAGAATTTCAAATATCAGCAGCAGATTATTATCCATCAGGGGTAAACACTCAAATGGACTGATTTACAGCTTACTGGTCGACTCTGGTGCAGCGATTAACCTAATTAAGGAAAACAATATGCCAAAGGAAGTCAAGGTATTCCCCATGAAAAAATATTTCGTCATGGGAAAGGACCGACACTACCCACATTATGCCACTTACATTAATTACTTTGGAAAAAAAAATCTTTTTCACATAGTAGATGATGATTATCCTTTGCACGAAGCTGGAATCATAGGGTTATCCTTTTTCAACCAATATTCAAGATATTCGATGACGCCGCAGTATCTAATCCTAGAAAAAAAAATTACCTCTACATGATGATGGACGTTTCATGAGTGGCAGCACAGCTCAAATCAACAGTATAAGCAATGATGAACCGGACCAAGAAGTATTCATTGAGGATAATCCTAACATACCGGACGGGATTTACTCAATCAAAGATAGTCAACTAATAGTCCCATATTACAACTATGAGAGGAACCCCACACTGATCAAAGTACCGAAATACGAACCGATCCAGAAAATAAGGAAAGTACATAGGTCAACTGTTACTCAGAAGGAAGCAACTATTGGACATCGACTGACAGATTTACGAGATAAAACTAGGCTGCAACACATAGAAGAGGAGATCCGCGAAAATTTATGGAAAGGCATAGCGGCTTACAGTGACATCTTCCATCTGGAAGGAGATCCACTGCCCTGCACCGACCTAGTGGAACACGAGATTGTCCTTAAGTCAGGAAAAATAGTCAACATAAAATCATATGGGCCGCCGGAGTGTCATAAAGAAGAAATATCAAAACAAATGGGAGATTTGATGAAAAAGGAAGTGATAAGACATTCCAAGTCACCTTATAACTATCCCATTTGGGTAGTACCAAAAAAGACAGACGCTTCGTGAATGAAAAAATGGCGAATTGTCATAGACTTTAGAAAGATCAACGAGGACACAGACCAAGATGCATATCCCCTACCAGTGATAGATAATATCGTAGATCAGTTAGGAGAAGCTAAATTTTTCTCGGCCTTTGATTTAAGCTCCGGTTTCCACCAAATACCTATGGCAGAAGAATCAAAAAAATATACAGCTTTCTCAACACCCGAAGGGGACTTCGAGTTCAACAGGATGCCTTTTGGATTAAAGAATGCCCCAGCCACATTTCAACGAATGATGGACGGAGCATTAAGAGGATTAGCAGGAAAAATATGTTTTGCCTATCTGGACGACATAGTTGTATTCGGATCTACCCTGGCGGAACATAATAATAACCTCTTTACAGTTTTCGAAAGACTGAGACAGACAGGTCTAAAGCTTCAGCCCGATAAGTGTGAATATCTACGCCCTGAACTTGAATACCTCGGACACGTGATCACCAACGATGGAGTGAAACCCAATCCAGCAAAGTTAGAAGCAGTGCAAAATTTCAAGAAGGTTAGAAATGTAAAAGAAATCCAATCATTCTTAGGACTTGCTGGCTATTATCGGAAATTTATAGGGAATTTCTCATGCATAGCGAAACCTTTGACAGAGCTATCGAAAAAAGATATAGTATGCAACTGGTCACTCGAATGTCGAGAGAGCAAAAAATAAACTTTATGAAGCTCCAGTGCTGAGATACCCCGACTACTCAAAAGAGTTTCTATTAACAACCGACGCCAACAACAAAGGTCTAGGGGAAATTCTGTCCCAAGAAGGACACCCATGCTGTTACATTTCAAGAACATTAAATGGAGCAGAACAGAATTACAGCACATCCGAGAAAGAACTTCTAGCCATCGTTTGGGCAGTTAAACGACTCAGGCAGTACCGGCTAGGAAGAACATTTAAAATTCAAACTGACCACCAAGGTCTGACATGGTTAAATAACGTCAAAGGTCCTTCATCCCGATTACTAAGATGGGGATTCAGACTAAAAGAATACGAATATGAAATCCAGTATGTAAAACGGAAGGAGAACAAAGCTGCTGACTGCCTATCACGATTGTTTCCAATCACGGATCCTTCAGGTGAAGATGCCGAGGAAAGTGGTTCAGGAAGTGAGCTCTCCGACGAAGAAACCACGAGCGCTTCACGAACAACGAAACCAGCCCTGGCCAAGAAAATGGCTGCAGACGATCTCATATCTGATGAAGAAAATTTATTGGATCAACGAGAAGGATTCTATCAGGATTACCTCACATGGAAGAAAGAGAAAACTCCCACCCGGGAAGTAAAGAAACCAAATGCCTGCGGAAAACTGTGGGTAGAAATCACCAAGTCCCAATTCGGAGATTATCAGGAAGAGTTGTGGTTGAGGTTACTCAAACTTAAAGTCAAAGACTTCATAGATAAGAAATTGACAATAGTACGTCTCCAGTTCGCAGACCCAATGATTATACCATTAGAAAAACTCAAAACTCAAGAAATAATAAGTTTTCGATGCCACCGATATCCCACACTAAGCTTCCACACATGCTATAATGCCACGAGAGACCTGACAAATGAAGAAAAGAAACAGGTAATTAAGGAAGCGCACGGATCCGTTATGGCTCAGCATTATGGTGAAAACAAAACTATCGAACGAGCAAGAACAATCGGTGAATGGAAAAACATGGAAGAAGAGGTCATTCACTTTGTAAAAAGATGCCCGGTCTGCCAGTTGCAAAAACAACTAGGATCAAAAATCAGAGTAAAGCTGTTATCCCCGATACGCCAGTTGACCCCAACGATAAAATAGCTATGGACATTTTCGGGCCATTGCCAACCACTCGTTCAAGAAATAACTATATCCTGTATCCAAGACCAACTCACCAAATATCTCATTTTGGTCCCACTTAAAGACGCCGAATCCGAGAGAATAATTGAAGGACTTTTTGATCATTATATATACATGTTTGCGTCCCCTAAACACATACTCACCGACCAAGGAGCCAACTTTGTTTCAGAACTTGTCCAAAATTTTGAGTATCTGTTTAGTATCCGACATATCAAGACTTCCACCTATCATCCACAATCCAACGGAAGTCTAGAAAGGTCACACTCAACCCTGAAAGACCTAATAAGAACATGCATGGAGGACAATACAGTTGAATGGGATAACACACTAAAAATCGTGACCATGGCTCATAATACCACGAAACATGAAAAAAATGTGTATTCTCCTTTCCAAATCACTTTTGAAAGAGAACCAAACATCCTTTCTATGCTGAGCACAACACTTTCAATAAAGTACTCGGACCTTGTTCAAAAGTGGAAAGACAGGCATGAAAGATATCTTAACAGAGCCAGAGAGAGAATAATGTTGCAAAAAGAAAAGTACAAGAAACAGCAAGATGCAAGGATTATAAAATCACAAGGAATTTATGTACCCGGAGACCTGGTGAAGCTTATCAACCAAACACCTGTCAACAAGCTCTCTCCTAGTTGGAAAGAGCCCGCGATTATTTTAGAAGCAATAGAAAATAACAACTACAAAATTGGTTTTGAGAATAAAACTCTAACCATCCATGCCGACCAACTAATGCCATACTATACGTAATTTCAGATGTTCCTCGTATGGATTTTGTTAACGCAAGTGGGAGCGAGTCTAGGGAATTACACCATAACAAACATCAACGGAAGCATGTTTTTAGAGGAAGAAGGAAAAGCCCACCTTCACCACGAAAAATGGGATCTCATCATATCTGTGAACACAACCAACACACAGCAAAGATATAATCTTATAGCCGACTACGCCAAAGAGAAGAGCTACTCCAACAGTCATGGGTATTCGACGAACCAATAGAGGATTGCTCAATGCTGTGGTAGAAATATCTAAAAGCTTATTCGGAACCATGAGCAACAGTGACCTTGAAGCTATCAATAAAGAATTTGACCAACTTCACTCAGATAATAAGGATTTGGCTATGGTAATGCAAAATCACACTAAAGTCCTAAAGTTATTGCTGGACTCTTCATCGACTGACTACAAAACTTTAGCAGGAAAGTTGCAAGCCGAAGCTGAGACCGCACATCTGATTAGAGGTAGTCTGAATAACAACACCAGATATTTGTTCATAGCTTCTAAATTGATTGTATGCGGAATCCTGATTGACGAATTACATGACGATATCGAAACGGCATTAGTTGCCATAAATAATGGTAAACACGGTCTAATTCATCCCCAGATTGTTACACCTAAAATATTAATGGACACGATCCAAGAGTTTGAGACCATACATCGAACTGGTTATCATCTTGATGCAAACCCGGAAAGCTACCAACACATCCTCGACCTCAGCGAAGTCAACGTAGCTTTGATCAGGAAAACTTTGACGTATGTTATCTCGATACCCGTACTCGAGAAAGAAGAATATGTGATTACTCATGTGATCCGTATACCTCAGTTACTACGAAAAACTCACGTATCCCTTATACCCGAACACGAATATCTATTCACCAGCAAAACTTCCTACATTCCCACCGATCGCGAAACACTCAGTAAATGTAAATCACTCGCCGAATATAAAATTTGTAACCGAAATCAACCCAACTATAGGCTAATGGACACAAATAACTGCGACGCTAGTATTCTTAAGAAATATCAAGAATCTGTAGAATGTAGCTTTTCACCTTTCAAACTACATAGTGAGAGTTATATACCAACTACGAAAGGTTATATACTTTTGCCCAGTAGAAAGCTAACTTTAGATTTTCTCTGCCCAGACTCTACAACCTCAATAGAAGCAAATACTAACATTTATATTCAGGGTTCTGGATGTAAATTTATATCAGATAATGTATAACTTTATTTAGAGAAAACGTCTACCTACGAAAAAACCATTGTATTAAACAAGATGTACGAAACACCTTACGATAAAAATTCGCTAGATACGCTAGAAAGCCACCTGATAACTCTACCTCGACAACTAGATGTTAACGTGCTAAAGCAGATGAGACTTAGTCTAGATGATACGCAAAACTTGTTAAGCAAGATCGCTTCTCATCATAGAATACAGACTTGGAAAGAAAAGGCCTACGAATGGTTCAGGCCAGCCCCACTCTGCATTATACAAGCGCTCCAACCCATGAGGTTATAACGGAACTACCTATACCTGCAAATGTACCACTACGAATTAAAAATAGAAGAGTTAAATTTTAGGGACTAAACTCTGTCTAAACGGGGTGGTGTAAGGAACTTATAAGAATTTGGGAAATCTAGTGCAGAAGAATGTGGAAAGTCAGGTTTAGTCTGCCGCTGTCCCCTGAACTCCCTCCACAATATACTGTAGGACCGTTCTAGGCGACATGTAGCATAAGGGGCGTTCGTCAGTCTTTCGGCTACCCTTAGCCCAAGTTGTATCGTCTTGGAAACTCTTAGACAAAGTAAAGAATACTTCCACGTTAAAAAAGTAACAAAGTGAATTTATTACCCTCACCCTGTTACAACCACTGAGCTTTATACAGAATAGATTTCCAAAGGATTTCACTTTGACGCCGTTTACCACAATAAATGATCAAATGCTTATACTAATAAAAAAGGATAAAGTCTTGGAATTTTGGGCCTTCCCTCCGATTTTGTCAAAAGCGTCTTCCCAAGATTCTATATAAGGAAGAATAAAGTCGGTGTTGTGCAGAAAATATAGTTTTATCAAGCGTGGCTTCTCCTATATCGGCCATCTCTTTCTGTATTTTCGTCTGCTTCCTCGGAATTTATGAGATACTTTCAGACGAAACTTCTTCCCATCAACAATTTACAAAATTGTATCGACTGCGAGACCACTACAGTACACGTAAGTATAATTTATTTTCATCTCAATAAAAATTAAAATTAAATATACATTTTTTCCAGTGCTGGAAAAATTGGGGGTTTGGACTTGAAAAAATTTCAGAGCCAGTCGGCCATTGACCTGCTCGTTGGGGGGGCCTATTGTTTTGCTCGAGTCGAGTCCTGGCAGTACAGTCTTCTTCAAGCTACACTGCGAACCATGGATGCGAACCATGGTATTAGAATTCAAATCCCCCCCCGATAGACGGAATCTGAACTGAGGAATTGGAGTGCTCGAAATTGCGATAGATTTGAGAAAGAAACGTTTGCAAAAGGCTGAAAAGCACAAAATTTGAAAAAAAAATGTTGAAAAAATTATTTTAAATTAATGTATGGATCCAGTAGCATAACGAAACAGGGTTTTACAATTTAGCGGAAATCCTCGAGAACTTTGAATCCTGAGCCATCCACAGTTTCTTCGCGTTCTACATTGCAAGATTTTATCGATGCCAAAGTTTCCTCGTTGAATTCCACTATCATATGATTGAAGATAGTGTTAACCACTCCTAACATCAAATGAAGTTAAGGTGAAGGAATTATATCCAGAATAATTGTCGGGGTTGCCTGTAAACACTGGTACATGGACACAGTTCATGAAATTCTTAGCAGATTTTTGTTCTCCTGCTGCACACCAATTAGAATAATTATGCGAAATGGCAACAATCGTTCTAAATGAAGCACGGTTGCTTAGCTTATTCTTTTCAACAACGCACCTTGTGCAAGGAAGCAGGCTACTGTGACTCGCAAGGAAAAAATAAGTTTTATAAAGTTTATGGAACTAATTTAAGAGCAGCGGATAGGTGATAACTCGCAGAAAAATGCAGATTCTGAAAAGTACGCCGATTCGGTGTTGTTTTGAGTTGCAACAAAAATGATCTCGCTGTTTTTCTGTGCTGAACAGAGTTTTAAATAATTTCCAAAACATTCCTGATAAAATGTAGAATTATTCAGGTAAATTATTCCGTAGTTTTTAAAGTGAGATTGTAAGTGACGCTGAGTGTTTTTGTACAGCACTGCTCTATATGAACTGGAGAGCGGAGTTCCGTAAAATTCGGAGCAATTTGGAGAACACTTCATGCGCATATGTGTATCCTTTGTCTACTATGTGAAGGTCGATAGTTGTAGTGGTGGTTATTTTGTTAAAATAGAGGTTCGTAAATCCTTTTGAGCGCACCGGTCTTTTTTTACTTTCTAACAGATTTGAAGTGTGATTATCTTTTTGGAAACAAATGTTTAATATATTTCTTTTCTAATATCCTACCTACCTATAATATCCTACCGCTTTGTTTCATACAAGGAAGATCGCCAATTGTAAATTTTAGTTTCGGTTCATAATTTTTTAAATAATAACTCTTTTTTTGAGTACTAATTTGTCATGTTAGTAATACGAGCTTTTTCGACATTTTCGAGAAAATCGACTTTCAAATATTCGCAAAACGCCATATACAGTAGGACGAAAAACCCTTTCCATCTGCCGGTAGCTCAGGCATAAGCTCTTTGGCTTCATAGCTGGAAGGTTGCCTTTTTGATTCTCGCTGCCTGCACTTTTCTTTTTATTTATTGAAATGTTTATAGGTATAATTTCCTTCAATAATCTTCGAAAAATTTGCAAATCATAATTTTTTAATGCCGCTTTTCACGGAAAACTGATTTTTTTGTACTTTATCATGTTTTTTTGAGCAAATTTATTTTCCATAAATGTAATTAATTTTCCTTCATAATGTTTGCTAATTCTATTTAAAATGAAAAGTATAAACGAGGCTTTTTAAACTAAATATTTTATGTTTAATCAGAATTTTCAAACAGAATAGTGACTCATTAAAGAAATCATTTCTTCCTGGAATAGAATATATTTTTTTTCAAGTTTTTTTCATGCAATTTATTCACATTCTACTTTTACACTTGCATATAATTCCCAATCAACAAGAAGTATTAACCAGAATTCTCGCACGAGCCAGAGTATTAAAAAAATTATTATTTGCAGAATTTTTGAAGATTATTGAAGGAAATTTTATTTATGAACATTTCAATAAACAAAAATGAAAAAAAAGTGCAGGCACAGAGAACCGAACACGCAACCTTCCGTTTACGAGGACGAAGCACTACTAGGCAAGGAAAGGAAGGATTTTATAAAGGAAAAAATGGTAAGAGGCTGAATATTAGCAAAACCCCTTCTCCGTAGGATGTTAATCATTATATAAAAAATCTAAATCGATTGAACAATGGCTAAACATTTTATATTAAAAAATAGCGGCTATTGTGTGTTTTTCGAGTTTATTTCGGAAATGGCTTATTTTAATACAATTAAGGTTCTGCAGAAAAATGTGCAGAATTTTTCTCTATAAAAAAGGTTATTTTCATTTTTCACGTAAAAACTACAGTTTGCTTAGAAAATAGGAAAAAGTATTCATTGTTAGTATTTTATGTTTCGATACCTGTGAGGTACAGTTTTCGAGAAAAGAAGTCCTAACTACAGATGTGAGCATGATAAAGGTCTATCTCTCACAGAGTGCATGCAGAATTACGATAAGTCAATTACTTCATTTAATATTGTTTATTTTTTTACTAACTTCAACAGTCTTTTTTCTTATCATCACTAACATGCTTAAAGTTCATACTTGGTACACAAATTATTTCATATTTCGACAATGCGCCTGCAAAATTGTATAACGTTCAGAACATAATTTCGAATAGCAAAAACGAATTTCAAACAACGATATATGAATGATTGGAAAACGGAAAATTCTGAGTGCTATCCTGGATGCTAATGATGTTTATCTCTTCTTTTGTGAAGATTTTACTGTCCTTCCTCCTGTCTTGACCTGCGCAGCCGGGGTCCCTTCATCCCAGGCCACTCCTGTACACATGGTGCTCCTACAGTGTACAGCAGTAGAAAATAGTATTCTCATTTCTTGTACAATTTTACAAGATGCATTATTAGACCTACCTATTTGCTTACAATTCAGTCTGAGAACATTAGATTTTTTACATATTGTTAATAAAACTGTTTGCAATATCTGTACAAAAATCGACAATATTAAAATTTTTTCTGAACCAAAAAAACAACTTTTAGGATGCCGAGCTGACCGAGGCTACTATGAAATACCTTGACGAACTCAACAGAATTGTTATGTTTCCACTTATATGTAAGTCTGAGAACTTTAGATTTTTTACGTGTTGTTAACAAGACGATTCGCAATATCTGTACAAAAATCGACATTATTGAGATTTCTTTCTGAACCAAAAAACCAACTTGTATGATGCCGAGCTGACCGAGGCTACTATGAAATACACTGACGAACTCAACAGAATCGTTATTTTTCCACTAATATATAAGTCTGAGAACTTTAGATTGTATACGTGTTGTTAATAAGACTATTTTCAATATCTTTACAAAAATCGACATTATTGAGATTTTTTTTTTAACCAAAAAAACAACTTTTAGGATGCCGAGCTCACCGAGGCTACTATGAAATATACTGACGAACTCAACAGAATCGTTATTTTTCCACTTATATATAAGTCTGAAAACTTAAGACTTTGTACATGTTGTTAATAAGACTATTTGCATTATCTATATAAAAATCGATATTATTGAGATTTTTTTCTGAACCAAAAAAACAACTTTTAGGATGCCGGGCTGACCGAGGCTACTATGAAATGCACTGACGAACTCAACAGAATCGTCATTTTTCCACTAATATATAAGTCTGAGAACTTCAGATTTTATACATGTTGTTAATAAGACTATTTGCATTATCTATACAAAAATCGACATTATTGAGATTTTTTTCTGAACCAAAAAAACAACTTTTAGGATGCCAAGCTGACCGAGGCTACTATGAACTACACTGACCAACTCAACAGAATCGTTATTTTTCCACTAATATATAAGTATGAGAACTTAAGACTTTTTACATGTTGTTAATAAGACTATTTGCATTATCT
>CAKNYM010045744.1:64870-80704 GCA_932195095.1 Andricus curvator | reverse complement strand
AGATTCTTGTTTTATTTTCAGGAATTCTATACATTAACTTGAGTATTGGACGTTAAATGAGATTTTGAATTTGATTTTAATCTAATTTAAAATTCTTAAATTTCGATTAAATTTCTTCCATTTTTATTACCAACGGGCGTGATTGTCACGCGATAATAATTAATAAGAATTAATCGTCCTTGATAAACCTTACACTATTTGTTTCAGCTATGATATGGTGCACTTTGGTCATGCAAATTCACTGCGGCAAGCAAAAGCTTTGGGAGATTACTTGGTAGTTGGAGTTCATACAGATGAAGAAATCACAAAACACAAAGGCCCCCCTGTTTTTACGCAAGAGGAAAGGTATTTTATGATTTTTGAAATTAATTATGTAATTCTCTTTGTGCAGCTGCATAGAATGCTGAATGTACCATCTAGAAAAAATTATAAATTATCAGTGAGGATGTCCGGCCTAGCTTTGTGTTGCATGTTTAATTATAGATAAGCGACTACGACACGTTTAATGGTCAAGACTGAGGCAGAGAAATCAATAATAATTTATGTTCATTTGGAACGAAAACGTTCCTTAATCAAAAGCAAACATTGCAAATTAGAATAACTTCGAGCTCTAAATACCCAAATAATTACACTGATTCTTGATATTTACGCTCATTATTGGTATCTACACTTATTATTATTTATGGAATTTCCTTTGTACTTATCTTCGTATTTCTTAAAATCCCAAGATTGATGTAAAAGACAAATTGACAAAACTATAAGTTAGAATTGATATTAATAATTTAAAAACTAGAGTCAGGAAATTTTTATATACCTGGAAAAATCTGGAAATGTCCGAGAATTTTTTCGAGAGTGTGCTTAATTTTTCTTTTAATTGCAATATAAAATTCAATAACGATAATTCTTTATTTGTGAAAGTAGTTTTATATTACAGTATTTAACTATTTTGTTGAAAATTAATTTTTTTAATTTGAAATTAATTTGTTCAACTGAAAATTTAACTATTCTATTTTTGCTTGAAAATTGATTGTTTTTAGATGAAAATTCTCTCTCTTGAGTGAAAAATGTTTCTTAGTTGAGAATGAATTCAAGTCATGTTGAGAAGTCTTTTTTGGTTGAATTTACCTGTTTTTGATTAAAAATTAAAATCTTATTTGGTTGAGATATTAACTACTAGTACATTTTTCGTTCAGAGTTCATATTTTTTGGATTGCAAATTTAATTACTTGGTTGAAAGTTAAAATCTTTTTTTGATAATGTGTTTATTTATTTTTTATTTTTTGTTTGAAAGCTGAAAATGTAATTTTTCCAATTGAATGTTCCATCATTTTAGTTCAAAATTCATCTCTTTGGTTGAACATTAATTTTTTTAACTCAAAATTTAAGTATTCAATTTTCGGTTGAAAAATGGTCTTTTTTAGTGAAAAATTCGTATTTTTTGCCAGAAATTAATCTTCATGGTTTATTTTTTTGTGGGTAAAAATTCATATTTTTTAGTACAAAATTGAATTATTCTAGTTAAATATTCATCACTATTAGTTGAAAATTCATTTTTTTAACTGAAAATTTAAATATGCAATTTTTGGTTGTCAATTTATCTTTTTTATTTGAAAATTCATCAGTTTGGTTGAAAATGAACTTTTTAAACTTAAAATGTAACTATTTCATTTTTGGTAGAAAATTGATCTTTTTTGGTTAAAAACTCAATTATTTGGTTAAAAATTTTTCTTTGTTAGTGGTTCAAAGTTAAACTCTATTGTTAAAAATTGATCTTTTTGGTTTAAAATTAAACTATTTGGATAAAAATTTGTCTTTTTTAATTGAAAATTCATGTATTTTGTTGAAAAATAGTATTTTTTGGTAGAAAATTAATCTTTTCTTGGTTGGAAATTGATCTTTTTGGTTGAAAATAAAACTACTTGGTTTAAAGTTAAACTTTTTTGTTAAAAATTCATCTTTTTGGATTAAAATTCATCTATTCCAGTTGAAGATTCATCATTTTACTTGAAATTTCATCATTTTCGTTGAAAATTGGTTATTTTTTGTGTTGAAAATTAATTTTTTTAACTCACAATTTTACTATTCTATTTTTGTTTGAAAACTTTTTAGTTAGTCTTTTTTAGTGGAAAATTCAAGTATTTAGTTGAGAATTCATGTACTTTGTTGATGGTCTTTTTGGTTTTTTTATTTTATTTTTATTATTTTATTATTCTTATAATATTTTGATTTTATTATTCCAATTGAATGTTCCATTATTTTAGTTAAAAATTCATCTCTTTGGTTAAACATTAATTTTTTCAACTAAAAATTTAACTATTCAATTTTCGGTTCCATACTTTTAGTTGAAAATTTATCTATTTGGTTGAACATTATTTTTTTTGACTGAAAATAATTTAATTATTCACTGTTTGTTTGAAAAATTTATCTTTATTAGTTGAAAATTCGTTTTTTTATGTGTAGAAATTGATCTTATTCGTTGGAAATTCTTTTTTTTTTAAATACATTTTAAAAATAATAATTAAACTATTCCATTTTTCGGTAGAAAATTGATCTTTTTAGTTGAAAATTCAACTTTTTGGTTAAAAATTGGTCTTTTTTAGTTAAAAATTGGATTATTTCGTTAAAAATGTATGCATTTTGCTGAAACATAGTATTTTTGGTAGAAAATTAATCTTCTTGATTGGAAAATAAAACTACTTGGTTTAAATTTAAACACTTTTCTTAAAAATTCATCTTTTTGGGTTAAAATTGATCTATTCCAGTTGAAGATTCATCATTTCAGTTGAAATTTCATCACTTTGGTGGAAATTTTTTATTTTTTTTTTGTGTGGAAAATTAATTTTTCAACTCAGAATTTTACTATTCTATCTTTGTTTGAGAACTTTTTAGTTATTCTTTTTCAGTTGAACATTCAAGTATTTAGTTGAGAATTCATGTAGTTTGTTGATGGTCTTTTTTGGTAGATAATTATTCTTTTTGGTTGAAAATTTAACTATTTGGTTAAAAATTCATCTCATTTGTTGACAATGCAATATTTTTACTTGAAAAGTAGGAATTTGAAGCACCTTAAATTAAATTTAATATAGTACCCACATTAATTTTACCCTAAATATCCACTGAATTTTAAGTATAAGATAAAATAAAAATTTGTTTAAGTTATTATTCAAATTAATGGACTTTAGGGACAAATTCAAGAAATGATTAATTATGTTTTTAGTATTATTTAATTAATCGATGATCCTAATATATTTAAGAATATCTTGTAATATAATTTGTTAAAGCTTTCTAAATTAAACTTATTAATTGAATCCTTAGAAACTGAAAAGAAAACTTTATTTATAAAGACGAATTTTAAACTTAAAATAGAATAGTTAAATTTTTGGTAAAAAATCAATTTTCAACCAAATAAAATGAATTTTCAACGAAATAGTTCCATTTTCAACCAAGAAGATTTCGGGACGACGAGACACTTCATAATTTTTAACATAGAAGATTAATTAGTCATCAAGAATATTATTATTTTACCACAAAATACAGGGAGCTGCAACCAAAAAGAAATTTCTCAACAAAATAGGTAAATTTTGAACAAAAAAAAAGGTGTTTTGACTAAAATGATGAATCATCAAAATATTCCAAAATTATGCCTGGAAAAATCTTGGAATTGTTAGGGAATTTTTTTCCCGGGTTTCTAGAGATCGAATTTTAAATCTAGATTAATTACATAATTATTAAGTAATTACGAAACATTTTCGATAATTATACAACTTGAGATTTGACTGATAAATCTGATGACTCACTGTAAACGAAATTTCAGAGTCATTGCAATAGACGTTTCGCTTTATTTCCAAGTGAGCTATTAATTTCTGAATTAAAGGAAGTTCAAGGAAACTTATCAGCCGGTTACATCATAACTTGTTTTATTAATTTTATGCACGTGTATATTATCGAATTACATGCATTACTGAATGAATTTCGTCATCTCTTTGAAAAAAAGCTAATAAGTAGCGTTGCATATTTATGTAGGTATGCCGGAGATTGTTATGAAGAAGAAAAATGAAGAATAGATTATAAAAGCGTAATACAATGCTCGATAACTAAGAATCTGTAAAATGAACTATTCACGATTCATGTGTGTCAAATAGCACTATGCTTGGTAACAATGCTAGCCGAAGCATGCTTTGAAATAATTAGTATTCTATTTTTAACAGAGTCTTACATAACATTTTGAATCTTTCCAATTCATAGAATATATTTCATTTAGTTTTAAGAAATTAAACTAAATGCAAGATTTTTTTAGATTTTTTTTTAGTAAGGGGTCGTTCAAATAGGGTTATTTTTAACAAAAATAAGAGAATAATACGGGAATAAACTCTTTTAAATAAAATAAATGTAAATAACATATTGCATTCAATATGAAACATTTTAAATTTCTAAGATTTCAAGATTTTCTACCAAAGAGATAAATTTGTAACCCAAAAAGTTCATTTTTTACCAAACAGACGAATTTTCAGCAAATTAGTTGAACTTTTATCCAAATAGTTTAATTTTCAAGCCAAAAAGACGAATTTTTTCGAAGACTGTCAAATTTTTAACGAAAAAAGTTTATTTTCATTCAAGAAAGGTGACTTTTCTACCATAAAAGATGAATTTTCGATTCAAAAGGACGATTTTTTAACAAAACTGTTGAATTTTTGACCAAAATAGGCAACTTCGTCAGAGTAGTTGAATTCTCATGCTAAAAAAAAAGAATTTTCAACCAAATGGCCCAATCTTCCAACAAAACAGATTAAAATTCAAACAAAAACAGTTTAATTTTCAATCTAAAAAGACGAATTTTTAAGAAGACAGTTGAAACATGACTTTTCTACCAAAAGACGAATTTTTAACCAGTGAAATTAAACGAAAAAAACGAATTTTTAACAAAATAGTTGAATTCTCCACCATCAAGATCAATTTTCAACAAAACAAGACTAATTTTCTAACCCAAATATGAATTTTCATCAAAATACATGAATTTTCTACCAAATAGTTAAATTTTAAACTTACAACAGTATAAATTTCCCACTAAAAATAGAATAGTTGAATTTTCAGATAATAAAATTAATTCTCAACCAAAAAAAGTGAATTTATACAATTTTAATTTTCAACCAAAAAGGTGATTCTTGAAAGAAAATTTAACAAAGTTGTTCAGCCCTTTAAAGTCCATTAAAAAGATTATTTTCTAACCAAATAGTTAAATTTTCAACCAAGAAGATGGATTTTTCCACAGATAAGATACATGAATTTTCCACCAAGGTGTTGAATTTGGAAGAAAAAAAGGCTAGTTATCTACAAAACAGTTGAATTTTCAACCCAAAAAGTTGAATTTAAAAAAAAGTTCATTTTCAATCGAGAAAGGTGACTTTTCTACCATAAAAGATGAATTTTTTACCAAAAGACGAATTTTCAACCAGTTGAATTTAACGAAAAAAACGAGTTTTTAACAAAATAGTTTAATTCTTAACCAAAAAGATGAATTTTCAACAAAAAAGTTCAATTTTCAACCAAAAAGATGGAGATTTTTACTAGGAAAATTAATGTTCTACCAAAAAGACGAATTTTCAACAAAATATGTCAATTTTCAACGAAGTAGTTAAATTTTGAAGGGAAAAGGCGAATTATCTACAAAACCGTTGACTTTTCAACTCGAAAATATAAATTTTCAACAAAAAAGTTAATTTTCTACAAAATAGTGAAATTTCATTCCAAATAGTTTTCAAAAATAGTTTTCAACCAAATATTTGGATTTTCCACCAAAAATGTGAATTTTCAACAAAAAATTTATTTTCAACCAAATTGTTGAATTTTCAAACCAAAATGATAAAATTTTTTACAAAACAGTTCAATTTTCGACCCGAAAATATGAATTTTCAACTTAAATCGTAAATTAATTTTTAACATAGTAGTTCAAATTTCAACCAGGTACTTGAATTTTTAACCAATAAAGGTCAATTTACAACAAAGAATGTGTTAGTTAATACTTCTACCAATAAAAGATTTTACTTTGAAATAAAAAACAGTTTAATTCAACCAAAAAAGTAGAATTTTCAACAAAACAGTGGAATTCTGAACCCAACTATATTAATTTTCAACGAAACAGTTGCATTTTTAACCAAAAAGATGGTTTTTTAACGATTCGATCATACTAAAATGAGTATTAAAAGTGTTTTGATATTTTATTATTCTCAGTTTGTTCAATCACGATACGAACAATGAAAAAAAATTTTATTGATGACAGTGACGATAATATAAGTGATGTCTTTTGCAATTTTTGTTTATCTTTTGAAATCTTTAAAGCCTTTGCAATCTTGAAATCCGGTGTATACTCAAACTCGTAAATTAGTATTTATCTGAAATTGTAATTTTTTTTTAATCAAAGAGAGAAAGATTTATTTAAAAAGAAAAAATGTAAAGGTTTATTTAAAGATTTATTTTTTTAAATAAAAAAAAGAACTATAATTATGATTTGGAACAGGGAATTTTCCGAAAGCTTTATTATTCTGAATTATACCTGGATATAAAAAAGAAGTATAATGAAATATAATTTCAGACTTCACACTCTTTCCCCTATGCCTCTTTTTTTCCTGTTTTAAGAAAATTCCCCTTTTTCTAATTTTTTCGCTTAAATGCGACCTGAATTAATAGTACCCAATAAGAAAATCCAACTATTTTTGGTTGAAAAGTATATTATATTTTTGGTCCAGAGTTCATCTCTTTTGATAAAAATTCAACTATTTGGTTGAAAATTTAATCTTTTTGTGGAAAATTCAACTATTTTGTTAAAAAGTTATCTTTTTTGGTAGAAAATTCAACTACTTGGTTGAAAGTTGTACTACTTTGTTCAAAATTAATTTTATTAGTTGAAGATTGAACTACTGTGTTAAAAATTCGTTATTTTATTTGAAAATAGATTTTCTTAACAGAAAATTTATCTATTCCATTTTTGGCTGAAAATTGATAGTTTTTATTGGAAAATTCAATTATTCCATTTTTCGTTGAGAATTCATCTTTTTCGGTTGAAAATTCAACTTCTTATTTGAAAATTTATTTATTTTGTTGAAAATTTAACCATTTCGTTAAAAAATCATCTTTTTTGGTCGAAAATTCAACTGTTTTTTGGGAAATTCAACCATTTGCTCGAAAATCAAATTTTTTGGTTCAAAATGAACTTTTTTGTTGAAAATTAATATTTTTGTATTGAAAACTCTACTTTTTTCTCAAAAATTTCACTTTTTAGCTTTAAAACTCTCTTATTTCTTTGAAAATTCATCTCTTTTGGTATAAAATTAATCTTTTTTGGTTGAAAATGCATTATATTTCGACTTGATACACTAATTTTATTTAATGTAATTTATTAAAAAATCAAAACAAAAACAAGTGTGTGAAAAATCACGCTTGAAACGGTGAATTTTCGAGAAAAATAATAATTTTTAGTTGTAACAGGAAATTTTCCAAAGCAATATTATATGTAATTCTGAGTTTTCGAAGAGAACTATAATTCTGACTTGGAAGGGAAAATTTTCAGAAGAATTATAATTCTGACTTGGAACGGTGTATTTTTCAAAAAAATTACAATTTTGACTTGGAACGGGGAATTTTTGAAAAGAATTACCATTTTTATTTGAAACGGGAATTTTCAAGAAAAAAAAATACATAAAATCCTGTCATGGAACAGGGAATTTTTCAAACAAATTTAAATTCTGAGTTAGGACATGGAAATTTCAAAAAGAAATGTAATTCCCAGACCCGGAAAATAAAAAATTGACTGGTAAAAAACCGGGAAATGACTGGGAATTAAAAATTATCCGTCGGGTGAACACTCTGATCATGAATTTTGAGGGTGGCCGCTGGACAGGGAAATCGGGAATTTTATGAGACCGGGAAAAATCGGGAAATGACAGTGAAATTATTTTTTGACCGGGAATTTTACAAATTAAAAAAATTTTAGAAAAAAATTAGAAGCGTTTGAAATCGAAGATTTTGGATAAAAATATTTTTAGTTGATCAACTGTGAATATAAATTAATTAGTGATTTTTAAAATTTAAGTGTACTCTTAGGAATAAAAAGTGAATAATATTTGATTTTACAAAACGATTCATAATCAGTTCACAATTTTAGAAATTCTAGATTTTAACATTAAAAATCAAACTGTTTTAATTGGAAAGTCTTATTACTTAAACAAATATAAACGCCCAATTGAACCTTTATAAACTGTTTTCAGTTTTAAAATAACTACAAAATAATATATTAAAGGCTTTTATTAAATTTCAAATATTGTTTCAGTCTAAAATGTTCCATTTGTAAACCATTCAATTTGAAACTTTTTAATTATGAAAAAGAACAATTACTTAATATTTAGAAATATCTGACTGTTTATTTAAAATCAGTAATTAGAACTAAAATATTCAAAACTACAAACAAAAAAACTAAACTTTGAACGTTACATTTTTAATTATTCTATTTTAAAAAACTTAATTTGTAAGTCAAATTGTTGAATTTTGATGTATAAATAACAATTGAACACCTATTATTCTTAGAAAAAATTTGAGTAAGATTTTTTTAGAAGTTTTAAAAAAATTCAAAATTATAAAAAAATTTCAAATGATTTCAAATAATTTAAGCGAACTTTCTACGTGTACCTACAAAGTCCGGCTATTCGTACCGAAATTTCGGTGCTAATAACCCACGACCTAATTTGAAACAAAATATAGATTTTTGCAGTTTTCGAACAAAAAAATTAAAATCTTCAAAATAAAAATAATTAAACTTTTAATTCAAGAAGTGTTCAGTTTATAAAAAAATGTAACTTAAAATTTTTTTAATGTTTCTAGCTTAAAATTGCTCGAAATTATACAATTTTGAAAATTTTTAAATTCAAAGATTGATTCTTTAATTTAAAGAATTGATAATGATAATGTGGATTTATATTTTTGCAACTGAATCTGTGAACTCTACAATATATAAAAGTTTAAAATTTTTAATATGGCAGTTTAACTGCAGTTAATTCATAATTGTTCAGTTGAAAAGTATTAGTAGCTTTCATTTTACACGTGAAAATTATTGAGCATTTGAATACAACATTTTTGGATTAAAAAACTTTTAAACTTCAATTTTAAACATTTAAAATGGAAGTTTAAAAGTTTAAAATTGAAGAGTTTAACTTTGAGTGCTTTAATTTGCAGCTCAGTTTTTATTACTTCAAATGGACATTTTTTTAGCTTTAGAGTTCGAATTTTTTCATTTCATTGACCGTGAAAAATGATTGCGAACCGGGAAAAAACCGGGAGATGGCAGGATATTTTTTTCTTTGATTAAAACGGCCACCCTGATTTTCTAAGTTGGAAGAGAAATTGAGATGAAATTTGATGTATTTAAAAATGACTATCTTTTGGTTTCAGATATAAAATGGTTCGAGGTATAAAATGGGTGGATGAAGTTGTTGAAGGTGCACCCTATGTTACAACTTTAGAAACTCTAGACAAATACAATTGCGATTTCTGCGTTCATGGGGACGATATTACAATGACTGCTGATGGAATCGATACTTATCATCTTGTAAAAGCTGCAGGACGTTATAGGTAAAGTATAAAAGAATGAAAGTTTTCTATCTAAAAAAAAAGTGGTGTTACCAAATATTTCAAAAATATCGGACATATTATTTTTCTGAAAACCTGATTGATTGCAACACTGCGTGAATATGACTTTTAGTGGCTGTTTTTAGTTTCTTTATTTATAAATAAAGATTGCGAATTTTCTTGACCATTATTTAATAATTATGTTCTTAACAATTTGCAGATTTTCCTACCACTCTAAAATTTGTCAACTTTTTCACATTTTTAAAGAGATAAGAAAAATCAAATTATGGACGAAAACTTATTTTGAAGAATTTGACAAAAATGGGAAGGTTTTTAATAATTTTGAAAGATTTGACGAGATCAGATATATTTTTTTTAGATTTCTGGGGAAATTTTAAATTGTTTAGATTTTATATGAAAAGATTAATTTTAAGTTTGAAAGATTTCAAAATGTGTCGAAAAAAGCGGCAGATTTTAAGACACCTTTTTTAATTTTACAGGATTTTAAAAAAATTAGGAAAACGGATTTTTGAAGGATTTCAAGAGAATAAAAATTGTCTTAAAATTCCTGGGAAAGTTTGAAGTAATTTTTTGTTTTGAAAAATTAAGTTTTAAAGAATTTATAATATTTGGTTGAAAACTTAATTATTTTGATGAAAAAGCAACTACTTGTTTGAAAGGTGAACTACTTTGTTAAAATTCATTTTTTTGTTGAAGATTCATCTCTGATTGAAAATTTAACTATTCCATTATTAGAAAATTAATCTTGGTTAAAATATCATCTTTTGGTTTGAATGTTCAACTCTAGTTGAAAATTCATTTTTTTTAAGATTCTTTATTTTGGTTGAAAATTCATCTATTTGGTAAAAATTTTAACTGCATTGTAGAAAATTGTTTTTTTTTTTTAGAATTCTGTTAACCAAAAATGTAACTATTCAGTTTTTGGTTGAAATTGATATTTTTAATTGAAAATTGATCTTTTATCGATGAAAATTCAACTATTTGGTTGAATATTCATGTGTTTTGTGGCAAACTCATCTTTTTTGGTAGAAAAGTAATGCTCTTGATTGAAAATTCTTCCTTTTTGGTTAAAAATGCAACTTATTGGTAGTAAATTAATCTATTTCGGTTGAGGATTTAACTACTTTGTTGAAAATTTAACTTTTTTGTTGAAAATTCATATTTTTGATTAAAAATTCTACTATTTTGTTACAAATAAAACTATTTTTATGAAAATTTAACTATTTGGTGGAAATTAAGTTTTGATGTTATGTTTTTTGACTAGGGTGAGAATGTAGTTTTTGTCGATGGAATCACGGTTTTTGATTACGAGTCTGAAACAAAAATGTTTTTTATTCTTAACTATAATTGGTATAAAATTAACTTTTTTGTTGATAAATCATATCTTCGGTTTGAAAATTTATCTGTTTTGTAAATAATTCGTCTTTTTTCTTCGAAATTTAACAGTATTGTTAAAAATTCATAAAAATTTAACTATGTGGTTATAAATTCATCTTTTTGTTTTGAGGATGCAACTATTTAGTTTAAAATTCATATTTTTTTGTTTAAAATTCATCTGTTTAGTGGAGGATTCAACTATTTTGTTAAAAATTCGACTTTTTTGGTTTAATTATATTGTTTGACAATTAGTCTTTGGGTAGAAAATACATCTTCTAGGGCAGAAAAGTATTCTTTTTTGGTAGAAAACTTATATTCTTTGTTTGAAATTTCCTTTTTTGTTGAAAATATATATTTTTGGGATGAAAATTCAACTGTTCTACGGAAAATTTATCTTTGGGCTTAAAAGTGAAAACTTTTGGATGAATTTTTTTTCTTCCTTGACTGAAAAATCATTTTTTTAATTGAAAAATTCGCCTTTTTTGGTAGAAAATTAATCTTCTTCGTTGTAAATTCGTCTTTTTGGTTAAAAATTTATTTCTATTGGTAGAAATTTCATATTTTTTGGTTGAAATACCAACTTTTACATTTTTTGTTAAGAATTCAACTATTTGGTTAAAAATTCAACTATTTTCTTGAAAATTTAATTATTTTGTCGAAAATTTAACTTTTTTAATTGAAAATTTAACTGCTTGTTTGAAAATTGATGTATTTTGTCGAAAATTCGTCATTTTCGTAGAAAGTTAATCTTCTTGTTTGAAAAATCGTCTTTATTTTGTGTAATTCATCTTTTTGGTTGAAATAAAAGCTATTACATTTTTTTTAAATTCATCTTTGTAAGTAGAAAATTCAACAATTGGATTAGAAATTCAACTATTTGGTTAGAAAGTCAACTATTTTGTTGAAAATTTAATGTTTTTGTCGAAACTTCAACTGAGAATTCATTTGTTTGTTAAAAATTCAATTGTTTCCCAAAAAAAAGTTGTCTTTTGGGCTTGAATATTGAACTATTTGTCTGAAAACGTTTTTGGTTGAAGTTTAATCTTTTTTGATTGAAAATTCGACCATTTGGTTAAAAATTCATTTTTGTTGGTTGAAAATTCAACTATTTGATTAAAAGTTCAACTATTTTGTTGAAAATTCGTCTCTTTTACTTGAAATTTCAACTATTTCGTTGTTAATGCAACTATTTGGATAAAAATTTCTTTTTGTTTTTGAAAATTCGTCTTTTTGGGTTGAAAATTCATCTCTCTGGTTGAGGATTTGTATATTTTGTTGCAAATTTTCTTTTTGTTAAAAATTAATTTTGTTTTATAGAATTTTTTTTTAGTTGAAAATTGAACTTCTTGTTTGTTAAAAATTCGTCTTTTTAGTTGAAAATTCATCTCTTTGTTTAAAAAATGGACTATTTAGTTGAAAATTCGTTTTTTTCTTGTTGAAAATTCATTTTTTACAGAAAATTTATGATTTTTAGTTGAAGATTCATATATTTTGATAAAATTCGTCTTTTTTGGTGAAAAATTAATCTTCTTCGTTGTAAATTGATCTTTTTCGTTTTAAAATTCATGTCTATTGGTAGAAATTCCTTTTTTTTCAACTATTACATTTTTTGTTAAGAAATGAACTATTTGGGTAAAAATTCAACTATTTTGTTTAAAATTTAATTATTTTGTCGAAAATTTAACTCTTGGTTAAAAATTCAGCTATTTTGTTGAAATTTTGTTGTTTTTTTTTTGTTTGAAAATATCATTTATTACATTTTTGGTTGAGAACTCATATTTTTGTTAGAAAATTCCACTTCTAGATTGAAAGTCAAACTACTTTTTTACAAATTAATTTTTTTCGTTGCAGATTCATCATTTAAGTTGAAAATTCTCATCTCTTTGGATTAGGATTTGACTATTTAGTTAAAAATTTTGTTGTTAAACATTATTTCTTTTTACTGAAAATTTACTTTAATTTTATTGAAAATTAATTTTTTTACTGAAAATTTAACTATTCTATTTTTAGTTGAAAATTTATCTGTTTTCGGTGAAAATTTAACTATTTGTTGAAAATCCGTCTTTTTTTGTAACAGAGTACTCTCATTAGATGAAATTTCATCTTTTTGGTTAAAATTTAATTTCTTTGGTTGAAAATTAATTGTGTTTTGTTTGGAAATTTATTTTACTGACTGAAAATTATCGTACTTCATTTTTGGTAGAAAATTTATCTTTTTAGTTTGAAATGCATGTATTTGGTTGAAAATTAATTTTTTTGTTAGTTGAAGATTCATCATTTTAGTTGAAAATTCACTGTAACTATTACATTTTTTGTGGAAAATGTACTTTTTTTTGATAGAAATGTAATCTTTTTCGCAAAAAAATTATCTGTTTAGTAGAAAATTTAACTATTCTATTTTTTGTTAAGAATTCATTTCTTCCATTGAAAAAAAACTGTTTAGTTGAAAACTCATTTCTTTTTAGTTGAAAATTAACTTTTTTAACTGAAGATATAACTATTCCATTTTCGCTTGAAAATTTATATTTTTAGTTGAAAATTAATTAACTTTGCTGAAAACTCGTTTTTTTTTATTTACTTTTCTAACTGCAAATTGAAATATTATATTTTTGGTTTGTAAATTTAGCTTTTTTAGTTTAAAATTGAATTATTTGGTTAAAACCCCATTTTTTTTTGTTATGAAAAAAATATATTTTTTTGAAAATTCGTTTTTTTGTTGTTGAACATTTATTTTTCTGACATTTTAACTATTCTAATCTTGGTTGAAAAGTGATTTTTTCAGATGAAAATTCATAAACTTGATTGAAAATGTGTCTTTTTTGGTAGAAAATTAATCTTTTTGGTTGAAGATTCATCATTTTAGTTAAAAATTCATTTCTTTGGTTGAACGTTTATGTTTTTGACTTGAAAACACAACTGAAAAGTGTTTTAAATATATTTAGAAACAAAATTTATTTTGCATTAATATTATTAATCTTTTAGGTGTATGGTTGGTTTTATACCTAGAAGAATTTAGAAATTGGGATATTGTAGCAACCCTGAATAATTATTATTAATAAAAGTAGAAAATACGATTTTTTAAATCCTTATTCGAAATGCTCATAAATGCTTATTAAATTCTCAAAGCACATAAAGGTCCAGCATAATCTCATGCTCGTGAGAATTTCTCCGAGCACTTAAACTCTTTAGAACACTGCCGCAAATCTTCATTTTCAAAATCCCTTCATTTTTCCCTGACTAATTTTTCATATTTTCCCTGACTATTTATATTTAAAGACCACGATTCTAATCTCGTAACATTTTTAGCATTTTTGACACTTGTAGAATATTTTATAAATGGAATAAAACTATTTTTAATTTTTAATATAGTATTGTCAGGGCTACCACGGCCTAATTTACTTGAAAAAAGTGACCTTTTTAAACTGAAAAAGTTACTAATGTTCTTTTGTATGTAAAACCATTCAAAATAATACGATGAAATTTATGAGAAATCCAGATAATTTTTAACGAAGTCAGGATAAATTCCTAAGACTTCAAAATAATTCAAGTTAAATTCAAAAGAATTCAAATGATCTGAAAAAAATCCAAAACATTCCATTGATTTCAGTAAAATTAAAGTGAATGCAGAGGAATTTAAGGGAAATGAGAAAAATTCGATTAAATCCGTACAAATTCAAGATGAGTAAAAAAAAATCAAGTGAACTGAATACAATTTAAAAATATGAAAAAGTTCATTAAATTCAGTAAGTTTGAAATTACTTTAGAAAAATTCAAGAAATTCAAATCAACTTGATGAAATGCCTAAAAATTCAAGGTTAGTTTAAAACCCTATAGAATTGAGTGAATTTAGAAGAATTCAAACAAATTCATGATAAATTAATAATAATGCAGGCGAATTATGAATGAATTTAAATGAATTGCAAAAAATATTTTAAAATCTCTTTAAAACTTCGAAATCCCACGAAATCCCTCACTTCAAAACAATTCAAGTTAAATTCATAAGAATTCAAATGAATTAGAAAAACAAATCGAAAACATTCCATTGATTTCCGTAAAATTGTTGTGAATTTAGAGGAATTTAAGGGCAATGAAAATAATTCGATTAAATTAATAAAAATTCAAGGTGATAAAAAAATTCAAGTGAATTCAGTAAGTCTGAAATGACTAAAAAAATGCAAGCGAATTCAAAAAAACTTGATGAAATGCCTGAAAATTCAAGGTGAGTTTGAAAAATCCACAGAATTTAGTGAATTTAGAAGAAATAAAGAGAATTCAAGGAATTCAGGATAAATTAATAAAAATTCACGGTAAATTTTAAATGAATTTGAATGAATTGCAAAAAACATTTGAAAGTCTTTTCAAATCTTCGAAACCCAACAAAATCCCTCACTTCAAAATAATTCAACTTAAATTCAAAACAATTCAAGTTAAATTTAATTAATTCAAAAGAATTCAAATAAATTGGAAAAAATTCGATTGATTTCAGTAAAACTGAAATGAATTTAGAGGAATTTAAGGGAAATGAGAAAAATTCTATTAAATCCATAAAAATTCCAGGTGAATACAAAAAATTCAAGTGGATTGATAACAATTAAAACATATGAAAAAATTCATTGAATTCATTAAGTTTGAAATGCCTTTAGAAAAATTCAAAAGAACTTGATGAAATGCCTGAGAATTCAAGATGAGTTTAAAATCATTCAGGATGAATTAAAGAAAAAAAATCCACAGAATTGAGTGAATTTAGAAGAATTAAGAGGAATTAGAAGAATTAAAAAAAATCAGGATAAATTAATAAGAATTCACGGTTAATTCTGACTG
>CAKNYM010045744.1:35337-45773 GCA_932195095.1 Andricus curvator | reverse complement strand
AACAGTTGAATTTTCAACCAAATACATAAATTTTCTACCAAAAAAGACAAATTTTCAACTAAAATAATGGATTCTCAACGAAAAATGTAATAGTTGATATTCCAATCAAAAATTATTTTTATTTCAAATTAAAAACAATTAAATTCATCCAGAAAAGGCAAATTTTCAAAAAAAATAGTTGAATCCTCAACCAAAAAAGATTAATCTTCCACTAGTTGTATTATGAACCAAAAAAAAATTTAATATTTTCCAAAGAGACGAATTTCCTACAAAACAGTTTAATTTTTTAACCCGAAAATATGAATTTTCCACAAGAAATTTAATTTTTAACAAAATGGATAAATTTTTAACCAAAAATATTAAATTTTTACCAAAATATACGATTTTTCAAATAAAATGATGAATCTTTAAACAGAAAAATTTGTTTAACAAAGTAGTTAATCTTTTAACCTTTTAACTAAGAAGTTGAATTTTTAACCAATTAAGATGAATTTTCAACGAAAAATATAATAGTTGATATTTCAACTAAAAAAGATTTTTATTTTTAATAAAAAACAGTTGAATTTATCCAGAAAAGACAAATTTTCAAAAAAATAGTTGATTCTTCAACCAAAAAAGATTAATCTTCAACCAGTTGTATTTTGAACCAAAAAAATCAAATATTTTCGAAAAGAGACGAATTTCCTACAAAAAAGTTGAACTTTTTAACCCGAAAATATGCATTTTCAGAAAAAATTAAATTTTCAACAAAATGGATGAATTTTCAACCAAAAATATTAAAGTTCTACCAAAATATACGATTTTTCAAACAAAATGATGAATCTTTAAACAGAAAAATTTGTTTAACAAAGTAGTTAAACTTTTAACCTTTTAACTAAGCAGTTGAATTTTTAACCAATTAAGATGAATTCTCAACCAAAAATATAATAGTTGATATTTCAACTAAAAAAGATTTTTATTTTAAATAAAAAACAGTTGAATTTATCCAGAAAAGACAAATTTTCAACAAAATAGTTGAATTCTCACAAAAAAAAAATTAATTTTCAACCAGTTGCATTTTTAACAAAAAAAAAGTAAATATTTTCCAAAAAAGACGAATTTCTTAAAAAAGTATAATTTTTTAACCCGAACATATGAGTTTTCCACAAAAAAGTAAACTTTCAACAAAACAGTTGAATTTTCAACCAAATACATAAATTTTCTACCAAAAAAGACAAATTTTCAACTAAAATAATGAATTCTCAACGAAAAATGTAATAGTTGATATTCCAATCCAAAAATATTTTTATTTTAAATTAAAAACAATTAAATTCATCCAAAAAAGGTAAATTTTCAAAAAAATAGTTGAATCCTCAACCAGTTATATTTTGAACCAAAAAACATCAAATATTTTCCAAAAGAGACTAATTTCCTACAAAAAAGTTTAACTTTTTAACTCGAAAATATGAATTTTCTACAAAAAAGTTGAATTTCAACCAAAAAGGATGAATTTTTAACGAAAAATATTAAATTTCTAAAAAAATATACGAAAAATATAATAGTTGATATTTCAACTAAAAAAGATTTTTATTTTAAATAAAAAACAGTTGAATTTATCCAGAAAAGACAAATTTTAAACAAAATAGTTGAATTCTCAACCAAAAAAAAATTAATTTTCAACCAGTTGCATTTTTAACAAAAAAATTTAAATATCCAAAAAAGACGAATTTCTTAAAAAAGTATAATTTTTTAACCCGAAAATATGAGTTTTCCACAAAAAAGTAAACTTTCAACAAAACAGTTGAATTTTCAACCAAATACATAAATTTTCTACCAAAAAAAAAAACAAATTTTCAACTAAAACAATGAATTCTCAAGGAAAAATGTAATAGTTGATATTTCAATCCAAAATTATTTTTATTTTAAATTAAAAACAATTAAATATATCCAAAAAAGGCAAATAAAAAAAAAAGTTGAATCCTCAACCAAAAAAGATTAATCTTCAACCAGTTGCATTTTTAACCAAAAAACATCAAATATTTTGTAAAAGAAACGAATTCAATACAAAGAAGTTTAATTTTTTAACCCGAAAATATGCATTTTCCACAAAAAATTAAATTTTCAGCAAAATAGATGAATTTTTAACCAAAAATATTAAATTTCTACCAAAATATACGATTAAAAAAAAAATGATGAATCTTCAAACAGAAAAATTTGTTCAACAAAGTAGTTAAACTTTTTACCAAGCAATTTTTTCAACCAATTATGATGAATTCTCAACGAAAAATATAATAGTTGATATTTCAACCAAAAATGTTTTAATTTTAAATGAAAAATATTTTTATTTTAAATGAAAAAAAATTTTTTATTTTAAATGAAAAATAGTTTAATTCGTCCAAAACAGTTGAATTTTCAGTTTAAACAATTCATTTATTTTCAACAACAAAAAAAACAACAAATTAGTTAAATTTTGCAACCAAGGAGATGAATTTCTCGGTGAATCTTCAACCCAAAAACATGTTTTTTCAACCAAATAGTTTCTTTTTAACCTAATTATTGAATTTTCAAAAGCAAAAAAGACGAATTTTCTACAAAACAGTTGAATTTCAACCAAAGTGAATGAATTCTCAACGAAAAATATAATAGTTGATGTTGATATTTCAGTAAAAAAAGATTTTAATTTTGAATAAAAAATAGTTGAATTCATCAAAAACATTTGAATTTTCAGTTTAAAAAATTAATTTTCAACTAAAAATGAATTTTCAACAAATTAGTTGAATTTTTTAACCAAGGAGATAAATCTTAAGCACAAAAGCATGGATTTTCAACAAAACTGTTCCTTTTTTAACCAAAATTGTTAAATTTTCAAGCAAAAAAGATGAATTTTCTAAAAAAAATTTCAATTTTATCCAAAAAGAATGAATTTTTATCAAAATTGTTCATTTTTTAATAAATTAATAAAATCTTCAACTATGAAAGATGAATTCTCATCACAAAATATAATCATTTGAATTTTCATTTGAAATAATTAATTTTCAACCGAAAAAATGAAGTTTCAACAAATTAGTTAAATTTTTTATCTAAAGAGATGAATCTTCAACCCAAAAAAACGTATTTTCGACAAAATATTTTCATTTTCAATCAAATTGTTGAATTTTGAAACAAAAAAAACGAATTTTCTACAAAACAGTTGAATTTTAAAGGATGAATTTTTCTCAAAATGGTTAATTTTTTAACAAAATAATAAAATTTTCAACCATGAAAGATGAGTTCTCATCGCAAAATATAATATTATATATTTGAACCTATAAAGAATTTATCTTTATATAAAAAATAGTTGAATTCATTCAAAACATTTTAATTTTCAGTTTAAATAATTAATTTTCAACCGAGAAAATGAATTTTTAACAAAATTGTTAATTGTTCAAACTAATGCAATTTCCATCAAAAAGATGAATTTTCAACCAAGAATTTAATTTTCAACCAAAAAAGACGAACTTTCAACAAAATAGTTGAAATTTCAGGTAAAACAGAAAACTTTTCAACTTAAAATATAATAATTAAATTTTTAGTTCAAACTGATTAATTGTTCAAACTGAAAATGTAACTACTTCATTTTTAGTTGAAAACTGATATTTTGTAGTTGAAAATTCAACTATTTCGTTGAAAATTCGACTATTTTGGTAGAAAATTCAACTATTTGATTAAAATTTAAACTATTTATTTAAAAAATGACCTACTTGGTAGAAAATTAACTTTTTTGTTGAAAATTCATGAGGTCGGTTGGAAAATTCAAATGATTTGTGTACAATTTTTGTATTTTGTTGAAAATTCGGATTTTTGTGTAGGAAATTAATCTTCTTTTTTCAAAATTCATCTCTTCGTCTGTGGATTTAACTGTTTTGTTAAAAACTGTTCTTTTTTTTCAATTTATCTGGTAGAAAATTCGTTTTTTTTTGTTGAGAATTAATTTTTTAAACTAAAAATGTAATTATTTAATTTTTGGCAGAAAATTAAACTATTTGATTGAAAATTAATCTATTTCTTTGAAAAATTAACCACTTGGTAGTAAACTAACTTTTTTGTTGAAAATTCATAGTTTCGGATGGAAAATTCAACTGTTTTGTGGAAAATTTTTGCATTTTATTTAAAATTCTTGTTTTTTGGTTCAATTTAACTGGTTGAAATTTACTTTTTTTTGTTTAAAATTAACTTTTCAAAATGAAAGAACGATTTTATTTTTGGTTGAAAACTGATCGTTTTTAGTTGAAAATTCAACTATTTGGTTGAAAATTTCTCTCTCTTGATTAAAAATGACTTCTTTGGTCGAAAATTTATTTGTTTTGTTAAAAAAATCGTCCTTTTGTTGAAATTTCATCTTTCATTTTTTTTTATTTAAGATTTAAATCTTTTTTCATTGAAATACGAAATATTAAATCTTTCATTGAGAATTCATCTTTTTTGTTTGAGAACTGAACTATACTTGGTGAAAAATTCAACTATTTTGTTAAAAATTTAATTATTTTTTTTTGAAAATTCAACTATTTTTTTAAAGTCTTCTTTGTAGTAATGTATTGGTAACGTATTTTATGCATTTATTTACATATGATATAAAATGTTTTTAATAATAAATTATTAATAAATAATAAATTAAATTTTTTTTCGAAAAAAATCCCCTTTTTTAGTTAAAATTGAACTACTAAACCGCGGTGATCCCTGTTATTTTATATATTATAAGTTAATAAATAATTTTCCACCTACTTGTACTCTACTGTATGTATTGGTTTTATCTAATAAACTATTGATTCTAGTGATAATAGCGCCTATAACTCTTCCAGATAATTTACTGATTGCTATCAAACTAGTACTGTCCTTCATCCAAATTTTTATTAAATCCAGATATTGTTGTTTCGACTCAGGATCTTTTAGTAAATTTGCAGATCTACACATCGGATCTTCTTTCAGGTAGTGGTGCTAACAAATTTTTAATTGGATAAATATGAAAAATTTGATAATTTGTGTTAAGATTTGTAATTTTTAATTTTTATAAGCTTATACCAAACTTTTATTAATCGAAGCACTTCGTCATAATAATTTTCCTCTAAATCTATAATCTCACAATAAGGTGGTGCTTCCCAAGTCAAAGGTGCTTCCATTCGTTCTTTATTTGCAAAAGAACTCTCTGGTTTTGTTTCATTGTCCATTTTTTTTTTATTTAAAATAATATTTTATTGATTAAATTTAAAATTACTGAAATTTTGAGTAAATCCAAGAAAAGTTGCAGGTTATTTTTGGCAGTTAAAACAGATAGCTATCGATTAAAAAAAAATTAATTGAAACGAAATTTTTAAATTAATAAATCATACTTTTCCTGAAAAGTCACGACATTAAGATTTCTAGGAAATTTTTAAATGATTAAGGTTTTATTTTAAAAGATAAGACAATTTTTTTATTTTGCAGGATTTTAAACAAATTTTAGGAAAACTTTGAATTGTTTCAAAGGTTATAGGAGAAGTTATAGAAGTTTTGAAAGAATTCGAAAATAATTCAAATCTTAAAAAAAAAATGTCGAGTAAGTTTGAAACGCATTGTAGATTTTTAAAAATTTCTAAAAGAAGCTTTTTAAGAATTTTGAAAGATTTAAAGGAAATAGGTACATTTTTTTAAGACTCGTGGGAAAATTTGAAATGATTTTTCATTTTGATAAATTATTTTTAAGAGAAAATTGAAAAAGATTTTAAAACATTTAAAACAAACTAAAGATTTTTTTTAAAGATTTCCAACAAAAATTTACATGCTTTTTAAGCATTTTGGAACTGGAAGATTTTAAAGAATTTTTTTTTTAATTTTGAAAATTTTTCCCAACATTTTAGGAAAAATGTTAGATTTCACAATAAAATTTTGAAGCATTTTAGGGATTCCGAACGGTTTCAAGACAATAAATATATTTGTTTGAGATTCCTGGTAAATTTCAAATGATCTTTTATTTTGAAAAATCCATTTTAAGAAAATATTTAAACAGATTTTAAAACCTTTCGAAACATTTCCAAAGTTTTCAAAAAAGAATCTGAAAGATTTTAAGATAATCCTTTTAATTTTGCAGAAGTTAAAAAAATTTTGAGGAAATATTCGAATTATTTCGAAAGATATGTAGAAGGCTTCCAATTAGTCGTTTCGAAAAGATTAAAAAATAATTTAAATTTTAAAAGATTTCCAAAAATTAAAAATAAAATATAAATTACAAACTTCAAAGTTTTTCAAGGATTTTTAGAGGTTTCAAGAGAATAAAAATTTTTTCTTAAAATTCTTGGGAAAATTTTAAATGATTTTTTATTTTGAAAAATGAATTTTAAGAGAAAATTGAAAAAGATTTCAGAACATTTGAGATGAATTTCTTATATTTCGAAAAGGATGCAGAATATTTTAAAGCAAATTTTTTTAATTTTGCAAGATTACAAAATTGTAGAAAAAATTTGAGTAAATTCAAGAGATATTTAGAAGTTTTGAAAAGATTCAAGACTAATTTTAAACATGAAAAGATTTATAAAATTTGTTAACAAAATTTAGATTTTTTAAGACATCCGAAAATAAATTTAGAAGCTTTTTAAAAATGTTTAAACGTTTCAAGAGAATAAACAAATTTCTTCCTTTTAAAAATCCTTTGAAAATTTAAAATAATTTTTTATTTAAAAAAATTACTGTTTAAAGAAACTTTCAAAAGATTTCAAAAAATTTCTAAAAATGGCAGAGAGAAGATTTTGAAGATTTTAAGTAATATTTGGAAGCTTTTCAAGGAATTTGAACAGTTTTATGATAGTAAATATATTTTTCAAGATTCCTAGGTGAATTTTCAAATAACCTTCTATTAAAAACAAAATGCAGATTTTGAAGATTTCGAAAAAAATAAGCTTTTCAAGAATTTTAAAAGGTTTCAAGAGAATATAATTTTTTTTAAGATTCCTGGGAAAATGTTTAATAATATATGGAATATTTTAAGGCAATCTTTTTAATTATGCAGAATTTTAAACAAATTTCATGAAAAATGCGAATTATTTTTAAAAAAAATATGTAGAAGACTTTCAATTGGAAGGTTTTCGAAACAAAATTTCGAAGCTATTTAAAAATTTTGAAAGGTTTCAAGAAAATAAAACTTTTAATGATAATTTATTTAGAAAAATTAATTTTTAAATAAAATTCAAAAAGGTTTCAAAAAGTTGCAACAGATTTCTAAATTGTCAAAGAAAATTTGGAATATTTCAAGGGAATTTTTTTAACTTTGAAAGATTTTTCAAAATTTTAGCAATAAGTCGAGTCAGGTTAAAAGATGGTAGAAAATTAGTATTTTTTGGTTAAAATTGTTATCTTTTTTGGTTTAAACTGCAACTGGTTGGAAATGAATCTTTTTTGGTTGAGGATTCAACTTTTTTGTTAAAATTTCGTCTTCTTTGAATGGGTTCAACTTTTTTTAAATTTCAAATTAAAATTTTTTTTTTTTTTGAAATATCAATGATGCATTACATTTTTAGTTGAGAAAAATTGATCCTGGTTATTATGAGAAAAACATTTTTAATTAATAAACTTTTCAAAAAATAGAAGAGTCCAAAAAAGAACCGAAAAATGATTAGATAAAGTTTGTTCCGTACAATATGTATACTTTTATTATTTTAATTAATAATATTAATTTTGGAAAATATTCTGTGAAAAAAGATCCTCTTCCGCTCTGCTGGGACTCGAACTATAACAATATTAATTATTAAATAATTAAAAAGATTTTCGAAAAAGATTTAATTTAATTTAAAATTTTATTATTATATTTATATTTAAAATTTTTTAAATAGTTGTTTGATCTCCAAATTTCAAATTCATGAAAAGATAAATGTCAACAATTATTTTCCGATTTTAATTGTTTCGATCTTTTATTAATGAATCAAGGGAATTATAAAAATTCGGTTCGTGTTGGTGCGTTTTTTTCCTGGTGCAGCTTTGACAGTAGGTAAGATTTTATTAAATTTTTATTTCTAGTAATTAATTTATTTTACTTTTAATTAATTAAAATTAATTTTAATTTTAGGAGAAAATTAGGATTCCAGTTTCTGGGGGATAAAATTTCAATTGCCAGTAGTGATAAGTCCTTCTCAAAAATTAAAACCCAAAAAAGGAAGAGAAGAAGAAAAAAAAATTAATCATGCGTTGATTAGAAAAACTGAATTTGAATTAATTTATTTTTTACTTAAAACTCGTCTTTTAGTAATTGAGTTTTATCTAGAATGGAAAACTCTTTCCGGCAAGGTAGACTTTTCCAAAATTGTAGTCTTTCGGACCACAAGTTTTGATCCATGAAAATTTCCTTCGAATTTTTTATATGAAGATATTCAAAAGAATTGGTCCTGACTGGTTTCCACTTTGCTGGAACTTCGGGAGTAATTTCCGGAGTTGGATTTCTACAAAAAAAATTGAAATTAATTAATTAAATTGAAATATGGGACAAATAATTTTTTTTTAAATTATTAAAAAAAATATTATTTTTAATAATAGTAATCCAGAGTTGCTACAGGTCAGGGAATTCCAGAAAGTCTGGAAATATAAAACTGGTCAGGGAATGTCAGGAAAAGCCTGACAGAATCAGGGAATTTTCGATAAACTGAATTTGAAGGTAATTTTATTATTTCGTCGAAAATTTAACAATTTTGTTAAAAAGCAACTTTTTGGTTGAAAATTAATCTTTTTGAGTTGAAAATTGACCTATTTTGTTAGAAATTGCATATTTTTGGTTAAAAATCACATATTTTTTTGTTAAAAATCTACTATTACATTTTTTGTGGAGAATTCATGTTTTTTAGTTGAAAATGCAACTTCTTAGTTGAAAGTGAAAGTAATTTGTAGAAATTTTTTTTTTGTCAATGATTCATCGTTGATTGATAGTTGAAATCGATGATTCATAGTTGAAAAACATTTTTTTTCCAAATTTCACTGTTTTTTGAAAATTATTTTTTGTTAATTTATTTGAAAAGGAAAAATGAATCTTTTTTGGTAGAAAATTAATCTTTTTGGTTGAAAATTGATCTCTTTTCTTGAAAATTATTTTTTTGGTTGAAAATTAGTTTTTTTCAATTGAAAATTAATATTTTTAGTTGCTTTAACTATTCCATTTTCTGTGACAAATTCATCTTTTTTGATAGAAATTTTATATTATTGGTTATAAATTCATCTGTTTAGTTGAAAATGTAACTATTTCATAAAAAATTAATTTTTTTAAAACTGAAAATGGACCTGTTTTAGGTAAAAATTCAACTATTTTGATGAAAATTGGGGTTTTTTGAGTGAAACTTTATTTTTCTGACTGACAATTATACTATACTATTTTGGGTTGAAATTTTTGGTTTGTTTGTAGAAAATTAATCTTTTGGGTTTCAAATTCAACTATTTGGTTAAAAATAAATTTGTTGTTGAAGTTTGACCATTTTAGTTAAAAATTCATCTGTTTGTTTGAAAATGTAACTATTTTGTTGAAAGTTTATTTTATTTGGTTGGAAATTAATTTTTTTTGATGAAAATTTATTTTTCTAAGTGAGAATTAAACTATTCTTTTTTTGGTGAAAAATTATTTTGTTGTTGAAGATTCATCATTTTATTTAAAAATTCATTCTTATCGATTAAAAATTCATTTTTTGTTAAAAATTAATTTTTCTCACTGAAAATTTAACTATTCAATTTTTTTTTAATTTATCTTTTCTGGTAGAGAATTCAACTATTCGGTTAAAAATGCATTTTTTTTATTCAAAACTTAACTATTTTGTTGAAAATCGTTTTTTTCTTAGTTGAAAATTCATTTTTTTTACTGACAATTCCATGTTTGGCTAAAAATTTTTTTTTTTTTTTGAAAATTCATGTATTTCTTGAAATACTGTCTTTTAGTAGAAAAATTAACATTTTGGGTTTAAGATTCGACTATTTGGTTCAACATTAATTTTTTAAAATTTACGATTCATCATTTTAGTTAAGAATTCACTTCTGTAACTGAAAATTTAACTAATCCATTTTTTATGGAAGATTGATCGTTTTTGATAGAAATTTAATTTCCTTGTTTGAAAATTCATCTGTTTGGTTGACAAATTAACTATTTTGTTGAAAATTATTTTTTTTTATTGGAAATTTAACTATTCTATTTTTGCAAAAAAATTAATTTCTTTGGATGAAAATTTCTTTTTCTATCAAACTATTCTATTTTTGATTGAAAAATATATGGAAAATAATATTTTCGGTTGAAAATTCAACTATTTGTTTAAAAATTAATTTTTTAGTTGAAGATTCATCATTTTTGTTAAAAATTAATTTTTTTTAAAACTGAAAATGTAAGTATTCCATTTTTGCTTGAAAATTAATCTTTTACAGTTGAAAATTTATTTATTTAGTTGAAAACTCGTGTTTTTTGGGTTGAAAATTCAATTATTTTAGTA
>CAKNYM010045744.1:12702-34118 GCA_932195095.1 Andricus curvator | reverse complement strand
ATTCATTTTTTTAAATCGAAGATTCATCACTTTCGTTGAAAATGTAACGATTTTGTTCAAAATTCCTTTTTTTCTTAGTTGAAAATAAATTGTTTTAACTGAAAATTTAATTCTAAAATTTTTGGTTCAAAATGTGTTGTTTTTTTTTTCTTTGAAAATTCAACTATTTTGTTTTAAATTAATATATTTTACGATTAATTATTAATGTCACTTAATGTGTTTGAAATATATTTAGAAAATTTTTTTGTATTAACATTATTGTTCTCCTAGGTGTAACGTTGTCTTTATACCTAAAAGAAAATTTTAGAACGGTCAGGGAAAATTTCGAAATTGAACAGGTAAAAGTCTGGGAAAGTGAGAAAATTTGGAAATGGGGATTTTGCAGCAAGTCTGTAATCGGAATAATATTTATTAATGCATTTTATTATTCGAAAATAATAAATTAATTTATAATTGAAATGTAAAATTTTACTTTAATTTATAAAAAAAGTATCTTACCCTGAATTTGCGAAATTAAACCAAAGGCTGGTCATCAGATCAATCATTTTTTGATCTTCATTACTCATGGGTGTGTTTTTGAACAATTTTTCACCAATTGGGAATAAATATTGGATTTCATCTACATGGCATACTCCATAATCTCTTGTTTCGTCTCCGAATATTTTGCTAAAGGATGAACTTCCTTTATATGCAAAATGACAATAGTAAACTGGTGACGATAAAAATTCTAAATGATATTTTAAAGAATTATCAGCTGGGATAAACACCAAGGCATCAGTGAACATCTGAAATATTTTTCTTTTATAAAATAATTCATTGTTAATTACTTATGACAAGACAATAAAATATAAATCATATGATTTAATTAATGAGATCATAATTTAATTTCAGGAATAGTTTTTCTATTCCACAGCCACACAAAAAAAAATCTTTTTTAGGGTCTGGATGTCAGACCATGCTTACTATATGTTTTTGGGGTCGCTGAATCCGAATCCGAGGTCCAAAAAACCCCAGCACGTCAGGGTTCCGACATAACCTCAAAAAACCTCAAAAAAATATTTTTCTGGGTCTGAAGGTCACACCATGTTTACTATATGTTTTTGGGGTCGCTGAATCCGAATACGTGGTCCAAAAACCCCCAGCACGTTAGGGTTCTGACATAAACTCAAAAAACCTCATAAAAAATCTATTTCTGAGTCTGGAGGTCAGACCATGTTTAATATATGTTTTGGGGGTCGCTGAATCCGAATTCGAGGTTTAAAAAATCCCAGAAAGTCAGGGTTCTGAGATAATCTCAAAAAACCTCATAAAAAATCTTTTTCTGGGTCTGGAGGTCAGACCATGTTTAATATATGTTTTTGGGGTCGCTGAATCCGAATTCGAGGTTCAAAAAATCCCAGAACGTTAAGGTTCTGACATAAACTAAAAAAACCTCATAAAAAATCTTTTTCTGGGTCCAGAGGCCAGACCATGTTTATTATATGTTTTTGGGGTCGCTGAATCCGAATCCGAGGTCCAAAAAATCCCAGCACGTCAGTGTTCTGACATAACCTCAAAAATCCTAATGACAAATCTTTTTCCGGGTCTGGAGGACAGACCATGTTTAATATATGCTTTTGGGGTCGCTGAATCCGAATTCGAGGTTCAAAAAACCCCAGCACGTCAGGGTTCTGTGATAACCTCAGAAAACCTCATAAAATTTTTTTTTTTAGTCCGGGTGTCAGACCATGTTTATTATATAGTTTTTGGGGTCGCTGAAAAAATCGTTTCTTTTTCACGTCCTTGACGCACTGGAGTTTTTCACACTACAGATTCGGATTCAGCGACCCCAAAAACATATAGTACCCTGGCAAAAGTATCGGATAGGAATTCCTTCCGAACCAATCCGAAGTCATCCGAATCATTCCGGAATCTGTATCCGAACCAATCCGAGTCAATTCGAACCAATCCGAAAAAAGTTCTACATTTCGTTTGACCCAATTCGTTTAAAAATTAATCCGACTCAATCCGGGTCAATCCGAACTCCAAAACGAACAAATCCGAACCAAAGTTCCAATCCAAATGAATCCGAATCATTCCGAACTCGGATTGATATACACTGAATTTTCAATCCGGATGAATCCGAGTTCGGATTGAATTGGATTCATTCGGATTGAAAATCGTTTTAGGTCAATCCGAGTTCGAATTCATTCGGATTGAAAATTTGGTTCGGATTGGAAGTTCGGAATGAACCAGATTGAGTCGGATTAATTTTTGACCGATTTTGGTCCAAAGAAATGTAGCAATTTTTTCGGATTGGTTCGAATTAAGTCGGATTGGTTGGGATACAGATTCCGGAATAATTCGGATGACTTCGGATTGGTTCGGAAGGAATTCCTATCCGATACTTTCGCCAGGGTAAACATGCTCTGACCCCCGGACTCGGAAAAAAAATTTTTATGAGGTTTTTTGAGGTTATGTCAAAACCCCGACGTGCTGGGATTTGTTGGACCTCGGATTTGGATTCAGCGACCCCAAAAACATATAGTAAACATGGTCTGTCCTCCAGACCCGGAAAAAGATTTTTTATTAGGATTTTTGAGGTTATGTCAGAACACTGACATGCTGGAGTTTTTTGGACCTCGGATTCGGATTCAGCGACCCCAAAAACATATAGTAAACATGGTCTGACCTCCAGACCCGAAAAAAGATTTTTTTTTGTGTGGCTGTGTTATTATTATATGAATATAATTAACAATAACTTACATTGATTAGATCAAATCTCGTAGATTCATCAATAGGTCGATCAGCTAAATAAAATTCTCGAATTTGTTTTGTAACATTTTTGATAGAATTTTCAGGGCAGAAGTCCTCATAAAGTAAACTCATCGGGGCAATAGTTTCGAAGTCTTCATTCAGTTTTTTCATTAATTTACCATCAAATAGTCCATAGATAGCTGTAATATTACGTCCAGAGATAGAATATTTTTTTAAAGAAAATAAAATTAGGATAAGTTGCACCTTTTTTCAGACTGAGAATTTATGTTGATTGATTATAAGAAATTCTTTATAGAAAATCATTATGAAGGAAAAAATTATAGGATAATCTAGGGTGGTCCAAAAATACATTGGACATTTTTCCGAATTTTGTTTTTTTTTTCAAACTTTTTACATTTGTTCGAATACACACAAAAATAAATCCATTTTTTTTGTTTGAAAAAAATATATATATTTAGAGGTGGCGCAAGCCCCATGAAGTCTAACCCGTATTTCCCATAAAAAAGATGTTTTTGTCAATTTTATTCAGAATCCTCAATATTAGCTGAATCGATTTAAAACTCAAAATTTCTCTTCACAATTAGCCATAGAATACGAATAAAATATTACTTTTCAAATATTACACCCATAAATTTGTCTTATAGGGTCCCAAAAAACCCCATAAGTTAAAAAATGGTTTTTGCGAGTTTTTGGCGCTAATTATGATTTTTTTGCGTTTTTTAAAATTCAAATTGTTTCCAATACACAAAGTACTATTTTAGACTGATAATAAGATGTTTAAATGAATTGTTTAAACAATTTATTATTATTTTTGGCAATTTTTTCTAAGAATGGAGATAGAAAGTCGCGGTTTTTTCAAAAAATTTCCACTTTTTGTCGCATTTTCAATTAGAGAGAGTTCATTAATTTTAACAAACATAATTGTTTAAACAATTGATTATTATTGTTAATAATATTCTCTGAGAATAATGCTAGAAAAGCGGTTTTTTCTGAAATTTTCAACTTTTTGTTCACTTTGCACTTGGATTGAGTTAATATTTACCTTAAAGTAGAAAAAATTGTTTAAAAAATTTATTATTGTTTTTAGAAATTTTCTCTTAGAATGTAGATCGAAAGTCGCGTTTTTTTCAAAAATTTTCAACTTTTTGTTCAATTTTCAATTAGAGAGAGTTCATTAATGTTAACAAACATAATTATTTAAACAATTTATTATTATTTTTAATAATAATCTCTTAGAGTAATGCTAGAAAATTGCGGTTTTTTCTGAAATTTTCAACTTTTTGTTCACTTTTCATTTGGAGTGAGTTAATGTTTAATTTAATGTTGCAAAAAAAATTGTTTAAACAAATTATTATTGTCTATAGCTATCTTCTTCTATATTAATACTAGATCGTTGCGGCTTTTTTCTGAATTTTTTAAACTTTTGTTCATTTTTCAATTAGAGTGAAGTAATAATTAATTTAGATTGACAAAAATAATTGTTTAAACAATTTATTATTATTGTTATATTTCACTTGGAGTGATTTAAGAAATATTTAAGTTGAGAAAAAATAATTGTTTAAACAGATTATTATTGTTAATAACTATTAGCCCACTTTTCACTTAGTGAGGTAATAATTAATTCAAGTTGATTAAAATAGTTGTTTAAACAATGTATTATTGTTTATGACTATTTTTTCTTAGATAAGTGCTAGAAAGTTGCGATTTCTTCTGAAATTTGTTCATAACTAAAAAGTCAAAGCAAAACTAAAGATTTCAGAAAAAAGCAACCTTTTAGAATTACTCTAAGAGAATATAGTTATAAACAATAATCAATTTTTTATATAAGCATGTTTGTTAACTTGCATCAATTATCACCTCACTAAGTGAAAAGTGGACAAAAAGTTTAACAGTTCAGAAAAAACCGCAACTTTTTAGCACATAACTAAGAGAAGATAGTTATAAACAATTATAAATTGTTTGTGAAAAGTGAACAAAAAGTTGAAAAGTTCAGAAAAAACTGCAATTTTCTAGCATTATTCTAAGAGAATATTATTAACAATAATAATGAATTGTTTAAACAATTATTTTTGTTAACATTAATGAACTCTCTCTAATTGAAAATTGGACAAAAAGTGGAAATTTTTTGAGAAAACCGCGACTTTCTATCTCCATTCTAAGAAAAAATTGCTAAAAACAATAATAAATTGTTTTTGAAATTTATTTAAACATCTTATTATCAGTATAAAATAGTACTTTGTGTATTGGAAACAATTTGCATTTTCAAAAACGCAAAAAAATCATAATTAGCGCCAAAAACGGGCAAAACCCATTTTTTAACTTATGGGTTTTTTATGACCATATAAAACAGACTTATGGGGGTGACAGTTGTAAAGTAATATTTTATTCGTATTCTATGGCTAATTGTGAAAAGAAATCTTGAGTTTCAACTCGATTCAGCTAATATTGAGGATTCTGAATAAAATGTACAAAACCGTCTTTTTTCTTATGGGAAATATGTGTTAAACTTTATGGGGATTGCGCCACCTTTAAATATTTATTTTTTCAACAAAAAAAAATGGATTTATTTTTGTGTGGATTCGAACAAACTTCCGGGCGTTACTCATAAAAATTCGACAAAAAATGTTGGACCACCCTCATAAGCAGCCTTAGAATAAATAATACAAAAATATTGAAGGAATTAATGAAAAAAAAATCAAATCTTTGAAATCTGTTAAAATCTGTTGAAATCTCTCCTTGAATTGTTCAAATCCGCAGAAATCCTTTGAAATAAAATTTAATTTTTTACTTAAAGTATAAATGATATGAAATCCCTTGAATATACATTGAATTGAACTTATTCATTAAAGTTCTCTAGAACAAACGTTAAAATCCCTATAGAAATCTTTGAAATCCCTTGACATCCTTGAAGATTCAATAAAATCCTTTAAACCCAAAAAAACACGTTTTTCTTTATTTAATTTAAAATTATTGGTTGTAATAAAAAATTGTTAAAAATCAAACCGGTAGTTTTTATTACTCTTATAACAAATTTCACGAAAAGTAATTAAAAAGAAAAAACAAATGAAGTTTTTTTTTCAATCCTCGGTGGAAAATTTGTTAATAAAATATTTAAAATACTACAAGGTGTTAATTTTTCGTTCAACTGTGCAAGTGATAGCTATTACAAAAAAACTTTTACGTTTGAACCACAGAATATTAAAATACAATAATTTCTAAAAAGCAAAAAAAAAAGTTTTCGATTTCATAGAGATTATTTCATTCAAGTATTTGTTATTCTAGGTAATTTTTGTTATATATTATATTTATTTTTCTGTAAATATTGTTCTAGTTTTTCGCACATACTTGTAAAAAAATGTTTCACCAGACATTGAAAAAAAATTAATTTCACTAGTAAACAAAATAAAAATTTGCTTTGACTTTTTTCACAAAATATGTTTTTTATAGACATCTACAATTCTCGTTTATAGTATATTATGCAATATTTTTTATAACAAATGGATGATTTCAGACATTTCTCGAAATACAGTCAAGATTTCAGACTTAATTTTTAATTAATTTTTTTTAATTTCCGGAAATTTATGAAAATTTTCCGTAAATTATGGTAATTTTATAGGTAAATATGGTAACTTACCATAAATTACCCAAAATTCGTTTAAAAAAATTTCCGGAAATTTATGAAAAATTTTGGTCATTTATGGTAATTTGACAGGCAAATATGGTAACTTACTATAGATTACCGAAAATTTATTTTTAAAAATTTCCATAAATTTCCGAAAATTTATAAAAAATTTCGGTCATTTATGGTAATTTTACAGGTAAATATGGTAACTTACCATAGATTACCGAAAATTTATTTTGAAAAATTTCCATAAATTTATAAAAAATTTCGGTCATTTATGGTAATTTTACAGGTAAATATGGTAACTTACCCAAAATTCATTTTTAAAAATTTCCGGAAATTTATAAAAAATTTCGGACATTTATGGTAATTTTACAGGTAAATATGGTAACTTACCCCAAATTCATTTTTAAAAATTTCCGGAAATTTATGAAAAATTTCGGTCATTTATGGTAATTTTACAGGTAAATATGGTAACTTACCATGGATTACCCAAAATTCATTTTTAAAAATTTCCATAAATTTCCGGAAATTTATGAAATTTTTCGGTCATTTAGGGTAATTTTACAGGTAAATATGGTAACTTACCATAGATTACCAAAAATTTATTTTGAAAAATTTCCATAAATTTCCATAAATTTATCAAAAATTTCGGTCATTTATGGTAATTTTACAGGTAAATATGGTAACTTACCCAAAATTTATTTTGAAAAATTTCCATAAATTTATACAAAATTTCGGACATTTATGGTAATTTTACAGGTAAATATGGTAACTTACCCAAAATTCATTTTTAAAAATTTCCGGAAATTAATGAAAAATTTCGGTCATTCATGGTAATTTTACAGGTAAATATGGTAACTTACCATGGATTACCCAAAATTCATTTTTAAAAATTTCCGGAAATTTATGAAAATTTTCGGTCATTTAGGGTAATTTTACTATTTTACACCAAATAGTTGAATTTTCAAATTAAAAAGATTAAGTTTTAATCAAATAGTTATATTTTCATCTAATAAAAAATAAAATTTTTCAACAACAAACTAAATAAATTTTCAACAAAATAGTTATAATTTCAAATAGAGTAATGCATTTTTAAACGAAATGATCAATCATTAACTGAAATAGTTGGATTTTGAACCAAAAAGATGAATTTTCAAACAGGAAGATTTTTTTAACAAAAAAATACGAATTTTTAACTAAAAAATATAAATTTTCGAACAAAAATGGAATATTTAAGTTTTAAGTTAAAAAAATTAATTTTCAGACAGAAGAAAAACGAATTTCCAACAAAGTGATTGAATCGTCATCCAAAACAGATTAATTTTCCACCGAAAATTTGTATTTTCAACAACAAAATTAATTTTTTTTAAATGAGGGAAATTTGTAAACAAGAAAGATATGTCAGTCAAAAAGAAAAAACATTTCAACTCAAATTGTTGAATTTTCAAGTCGAAACGACGGATTTTCTACAAAACAGTTAAATTTTCAAAACGAAAATATGAATTTTGAATTAAAAAGTTCATGTACAACCGAACAGTTGAACCAAAAAAGATAACATTTCTACCGAAGAAGATGAAATTTCAAACCAGGACGAATTTTCAACAAGAGTTAAATTTTCAACCAAGAATTATTTTTCTGTCAAAAGAGAAAGAAATTTCAACCAAATTGTTGAATTTGTAAGCCAAAAAGGCGAATTCTTTACAAAACTGTTTAATTTCCAACATAAATTTTCAACCAAAAATAGAACAGTTAAATTTTCAGTTGAGAACAGTAATTTTCAACCAAAAAAAAAACCAATTTTTAACAGAATAGTTAAATATTCAAAAAATATTGTGAATCATTAACAAAGTAATTAAGTAATTCAACTTTTAACCAAGTAGTTGAATTTTCAACCAAAAAAGATACATTCTCAATAAAAAATTGAATAGTTTTATTTTCAAATAAAACCCATCAATTTTCAACCAAAACTAGAATATTTAAACTCTCAGTTGAAAAAATAATTATCAACCAAAACAAGAGTTTTCCAAGAAGCAGTTACATTTTCAATCGGAGGGATGAATTTTCAACTAAAATGATAATATATCTAACAACAAAAGATTAAATTTTTAACGAAGGAAAATATTTTTTAACCAGTTTAATTTTCAACACGAAAATATGAATCTTTAACCAAAGTCAACTAAACACTATCAATTTTCAACTAAAAATAGAATAGTTACATTTTAAGTTAAGAAAAGTAATTTTCAAAAAAAAAAAAAATAGAATAGTTAAATTTCCAAACAATAAAATGAATTTTTAACGAAATAATTCAACTTTTAACTGAATAGTGTAATTTTCAAGCAATAAAGGATGAATTCTCAATGAAAAATTTAATAGTTGAATTTTCAACTAAAAACGATCAATGTTCAAACAAAACGAGAATAGTTAAACTTTTAATTGAAAAAATAATTATCAATCAAAACAACGTTTTCAAAAAAGCAGTTAATTTTTCAATCGGAGAGATAAATTTTCAACTAAAATGCTAAATATTCAACACAAAAATTAAATTTTTAACAAAGGAACTTATTTTTCAACCAATTAGTTGAATTCAACCAAAAAAGATGAATCCTCAACGAAAAATATTATTATTGATATTTTAACCGAAAGTGATTTTGATTTAAAATAAAAAACAGTTGAATTCAACCAAAAAGACGAAATTTTAACAAAATAATTGAATCCTCATCAAAGACAGATAAATTTGTAACCAAAAAAGATAAAATTTCTACTGAAGGAGATGAATTTTCGAACCAAAAAAAAAAGAATTTTCAGAAAAGATCGAACAGTTACATTTTCAGTTAAGAAAAGTAATTTTAAAACAAAAAAAACTGATTTTCAATAGAATAGTTAAATCTTCAAACAATATAATTAATTTTGAACAAAGTAGTTCAAATTTCAACCAAGTAGTCAAATTTTCAACGAAAAAAGATGAATTCTCAATGAAAAATTTAATAGTTTATTTTCAAGTAAAAACGAGAATTCTTCAACCAAAACTGGAATAGTTAAACTTTCAGTTGAGAAAATAATTATCAACAAAAACAAAATTTTTCTACAAAGCAGTTGAATTTTCAATCGAAGTGATCAATTTTCATTAAAAATGAAAATATTCAACAACAAAAAATTGAATTTTTAAAAAAGGAACTCACTTTTCAACCAGTTAGTTAAATTCAACCAAAGAAGATGAAGTCTCAATAAAAAATATAATAGTTGATATATCAACCAAGAGATTTTAATTTTAAATAAAAAACATTTTATTTCAACCAAAAAGTCGAATTTCCAACGAGATAGTTAAATTTTCAATTATAAACTATCAAAAACTATCCACCCAAAATGGAATAGTAAAATCTTCAGTTGAGAAAATTAAAAAAAAAACGAATTTCCGACAAAATAATTAAATTTTTAACCAAATGGTAGAAATTTTAACTAAAAGTGATGAATTCTGAACCAAAAATATAATAGTGGAATTTTCAATAAAAATAATGAACTTTCAACCAAAAATAGTTGGATTTTCTTATTTGAGAAAAATATTTATTATTTCATGGAGCTTGTCAATTCGGAGGAAATTGAAAAATAAATTATTAACATTTTTAATATTACAAGCACATTCACAAAAATTAATTTCTTTAGTTTCAAAATAGTTACGTCTATTGATATATTTTAAGTTAAAATTAAAAACAAAAGAGATTTTTTTTTGACACCAATTATAGATGATAAATAATCTTTGTCTTTTTCAAATAAGAAAAAACAGAACACATACTTTTCGTACGTTTTTAAATTTTAAATTCGAATTTAATATTTCTTATTTCGTTATCAAATTAAGAGCATTCAAAGAAGAGCCTCGTCAATGATAACGTGGAACAAACAAAAATAATTTTTTTTAAACTATGTTTATAGTGAGATTACTCCCGAAGGGATTTCTGTCCTAAGCCTTGTCGTTGAAAAAAAATATTGTCATGGATAAAAATACTTCATATAAGGAAGTATATCAGCATGTGCCCACAATTTGTACAAAGGCACCTTGAAATCTGATTTTTATTGATCTAATTTGATCCCTGCCGAGGCTATTCCATTAAACATTATTTATTCTATTATTATCATCGTACGTGAAAATTTAGAATTCATATTATTTAGGTTAAGGATACTAAATTCAAAAATCCAAATTATGATTTTCAAAATTCTAATCTAAGATACTAAATTTAGATTATTTATTTTATTGCACTGTCCGACAATTTTCAACTCTTTTTTTACGATACGAACAAACGCATATCATTTTTATAGAATTTGTTCCGCAGATTACGAATCCGGAAACAACAATTCTCCAGCACTCAAGTTTTAAAAATTGTCATTAGGTAGTTCAATTTTCAATCAAATAGTTTAATTTTCGACCAAAAAATATGAATTTTGAACAAAATGTTTCAATTTGTAACAACATAATTAAATTTTCAACTAGAAAGTCGAATATTTTTTAACATTATTGACTTTTGAATCATAACCAAATAGGTGTGTTAAAAAAAAAATTTTCAACATTAAATTTAAACTTCAAAGCAAAAGAGACGAATTTTCGAACAGAATAGTTTAACTTTCAACAAAATAGTTGAATTTTCAACATAAAAAGATGAATTTTCAACCAAATACTCGAATTTAAAAAAAAAATTAAAATTCCACAAAACCACAGTTGCATTTTCTACCAAATAGTTGAATTTTTAGGTCAAAAAGACAAATTCTCTACAAAACAGTATAATTTTTAACATGAATATATGCATTTTTAACCAAAGTCAACTAAAAGTGTTCAATTTTTAACCAAAAATAAAACAGTTATATGGTCCATTAAAAAATGTAATTTTCAATCAAACAAAAAAAAAAAAGATTTTTCGACAAAATAGTTAAATCGTCAACCAATAAAAATAATTTTTAACAGAGTAGTTCAACTTTCGACCAAAAAATATAACTTTTTTACAAAATAGTTAAATTTTTAACAACATAATTAAATTTTCGACTAAAAAGTCGAATATTTTTTAAATAAATTGACTTTTGAAGTAAAAAAAAAAAATTTTCTACAAAAAGTCAATTTTCAAACAATAAAAATGAAATTCCAATCAAATAGTTTAATTGAAAAAATAACTTTATTTATATTTGAACTTTTAACTTTAAAGCAGAGGAGACGAATTTTCGAACAAAATAGTTTAACTTTAAACGAAATGGTTAAATTTTCAACATAAAAGGATAAAATTTGAACCAAATAAATGAGTTAGAAAAAAATTATTATCTTTAAATTTCAACACTAAAGCAAAAGAGATGAATTTTCAAACAAAACAGTTGAATTTTTCATAAAAAAAGATGAATTTTATAGAAGGCAGTTGAATTATCAGCCTGAAATGTTGAATTTTCGACAAAAGGATGAATTATCAACGATGAAATGTAATAGTTGGTAGTTCAATCAAAGAAAAAAAATTTCAACAAAATAGTTGAATTTTGAACTAGAGAGTTAAATTGTCAACAAAATAATTAAATTTTCAACAAAATAGTTGAATTTTCAACCAAATAGTAGAATTTTCAACCAAACACTTACATTTTCTACCTACCAAGATGAATTTTCAACCAAATAGTTGAATTTTCACGCTGAAATGTTGAATATATTTTTTAAACAATTGACATAAAACCCGAATAAATTAATTAATAAGTTAATGAAAAAATAAACAAAAAGCAACGGATTTTTAAAACAATAGTTCAATTTTCAACCAAAGTGATGTATTTTTAACTCAAATGACGAATCTTCAACCCGAATAGTTGAATTTTAAACAAAAAAAGATGAGTTTTCAACTAAAACAATTAATCTTCATCTGAAATAGTTGAATTAATTAATTAATTAATTGATTTTTACTAAAAAAGATAAATTGTCAACCAAGACTTAAATAATTAAATTTTAAGGTAAGAAAATAAATGTTCAACCAAAAAGACGAATTTCCAACTAAAAAAGATCATTTTTCAACCAAAAATTGAATAATTAAATTTTTAGTCAAAAAATTAATGTTAATCCAAAAAGGAAACCAATTTTCAACAAAATAGTTACATTTTCGGAAAAAAATTACTTTTCATCCGAAGAAAAATCAAGTTTTCAATCAACCCAATGAAATGATGAATCTTACAAAAAAAAATTATTTTTTTCAACCAAAGTGATGTATTTTCAACTAAAATGACGAATCTTCAACTGGAATAGTTGAATTTTAAACCAAAAAAGATGAGTTTTCAACTAAAACAATTAATCTTCATCTGAAATAGTTGAATGAATTAATTAATAATGTTTACTAAAAAAGATAAATTGTCAACCAAAACTTAAATAATTAAATTTTAAGGTAAGAAAATAAATGTTCAATCAAAAAGACGAATTTCCAACTAAAAAAAGATAATTTTTCAACCAAAAATTGAATAATTAAATTGTTAGTCAAAAAATGAATGTGAATCCAAAAAAGAAACCAATTTTCAACAAAATTGTTACATTTTCGGCAAAAAAATTACTTTTCATCCGAAGAAAAAAAAAGTTTTCAATCAACCAAAGAAAATGGTAATTTCCTATCAAATAGTGAACTTTTCTACCAAAATAGTTGAATTTTTAAGAAAAAAAAAATGAATATTCTACAAGAATATTGAATTTTCTACCCGAAAATATGAATTTTCAAACCAAAAATGGAATAGTTTAATTTTCAGTGGAGAAAATTAATTAAAAAACAAATAGTGGAATTTGGAAATTAAAAATAAAATAAAATTTTTCACTAAATAATGAAATAGTTTAATTTTTAGTTAAAAAATTAATTTTCAATCAAAAAGAAAACAAATTTTTAATAAAATATTAAAATTTTCAATAAAAAAATGAATTTTCAACTAAAATGATGAATCTTCACCCAAAAAGATTAATGTTTAACAATGTTGTTCAACTTTGAACCAAGTAGTGGAATTTTAAAATTTTATTAATATTTTAATAATTTAAAAAAAAATTCAACAAATAAGGGAATAGTTTATTTAAAAAAATTAATTTTTAATTAAAAATTATCGTTTTGTTATTAAATCAACAATTTTAATAAAAATTTCATCCTTTTTGGCTGGAATTCAACTGTTTTTTCAAAAATTCGCTATTTGGGTTGAAAAATAATTTTTTTAACTGAAAATTTAACTATTTTGTTGAAAATTCATTTTTGTTGGTTGAAATTTTTTTTTTTAAACTGGAATGTTAGCTAATCCAGTGGAAATATTCGATGATTTTAGTTGATAATTCATCTCTATGGTTAAAAATGAATTTTTTCAACTGAAAATTTAACTATTTAATTTTTGGTTGGAAATTGATATTTTTCAGTTCAAAGCTCATGTTTCTTGTTGAAAATTGGTCTTTTCTGTTAGAAAATTAATATCCTTGGTTGAAAATTCACCATTGTGTTAAAAAGTCATCCTTTCTGATGAAAAATACAACTATTTGGATGAAAATTAATTTTGTTGTTAAAATTGTATATTTTTGGGTGAAAAATTCACATAAATTAATTAATTAAAAGTTGAACTACTTTGTTTAATTTTTTTTGCAGATTCATCGTTTTTGTTGAAAATTCATCTTTTGGTTAAAAATTCATCCGTTTTGTTTGAAAATTCAACTATTTTTCTAGAAAATTCCACTATTGGATGAAAATTAATTTTGTGGTTAAAAATTGATATTTTTGGGTTGGAAATTCAACAATTTGGTTGACATTTTTTTGTCTTTGACTGAAAAATAATTTTTTGTTCAAAAATAAACCATATTTTGTTAAAAATTCATCTTTTTTTATGAATTCAACTATTTTTTGTTTTAAATAAAAATATTTTTTGGTTGAAATATAAACTATTACATTTTTTATCATCTTCAAATCATCTTAAAAAAAAAAATTATTTTTACATAAGAGTATAAGTTTCAACCAAGTAATTTTATGTCTAACCTAAAAGTTCAATTTTCAATAAAAAATAGAACAGTTAAGTTTTCAGTTGAAGAAATTAATTTTCAACAAAACTGATGAATTTTCAACTAAAATGATGAATATTCAACTGAACATAGTTGAATTTTATACCTATCAGAAAGATGAATTTTTGATCATAAAGATTAATTTTCTACAAAAGAAGAGGAATTTTTAACTAACTACATTAATTTTTAAACAAACAATTTAATTTTCAAATAAAAAATATCAAATTTCCATCAAATAGTTGAATTTTCATACAAAAAAGATACATTTTCAACCAAAAATAGAATAGTTGAATTTTCTATTAAAAATTTAATCCTTAACAGAAAAAAGCAGATTTTTATCCAAATAGTAAATTTTTAGTTTAAAAAACATTGATTAACACCAACGTAGTTACATTTTTGAAAAGAGATGAATTTTCAATTAAAATTAAGAATCTTCAAACAAAACAATTAATTTTTAACAAAAGAATTTAACTTTTAACCGCAAGTAGTTGAATATTTAACTATAAAAAGATAAATTCCAAAAGAAGAATTTACTAAAATTTTCTATTATAATTCAGAAATATTTTCTATTTGAAATACTACTTCTACTATAATTTGGAAGAGGAAACTTATGAATTGTGACAAATTCCAGGTCAAAAATTCCCTGTTCCAAGTGAAATTATATATTTTTACGGAAACTCCCTGCCCTTAAATAAAAATGATAATTATTTTCTAAAATTTCCTGACTCAAGGAAAATTTCATTTCTTTGAATGAGATCAAAATTGTGATTTTCTCAAATTTTTCGAAAAATTTTTAGAGGGGTGAACAACCCCAAAATTATTTGTTATTACACAAAAAATTGCCAAACAGGATGTAAATTTGGGCCAACAAATTTGGAAAAAATATATGTTGCTCGCGATAATTAAATACAGTTTATGTGTTTTTGTATTTTCACTAAAAACTATTTTCTAGAGGGTAACCACCCTTAAGTACATTTTATTATGATTCTTTGAAATAAAGCAGCTTTTTAAAACAAAACCAATTGGAAAATTTTTCTCACAATGAGAGATCCAAAATATGATATTTTCAAATTTTTAGAAAAATATTTAGGGGGGCGAACCACCCCGAAATTATTTTTGATTACACAAAATTGCCAAACTATTGAATTCAGGCCCGAAAAATTTAGAAAATGAGAAAAAAATACGTTTTTGCAAATTTTATTCAGAATCGGAAATATTCGATGAATCGAATTTTCAAACTCAACGTTTCTCTTCACAATCAGCCATAGAATACGAATCAAAAATTACTTTTTTGATATCATCCCAATTATTCTGTTTCAGAGGGTCCCAAAAAACCCCATAAGTGAAAAATTGGTTTTCGCTAGTTTTTTGCGCTAATTATGATTTTTTTTCATTTTTTTAAAATACAAATTGTTTCTAATACATAATCATTAATTTTTACTGATAACTAGATGTTTAAATAAATGTTTGAAAAAATGTATTATTGTTTATAGCACTTATTTTTTAGAACAGAGTTAGAAAGTCGCGGTTTTTCCAAATTTTACAAATTGATTTTCAGTTTTTCTTTGATTTTTTAGTTAGGAATAAATAATAAATATTAATATTAATTCAAACAAAAAGGATCTCAGTAACTACTTCAAGTGAAGAATGATTATCTCTATTATATATATATATATATTATATATATATAATACTTCATTCATTAGAAACAATTAGTATTAAAAAAACAGCAAAAAATCATAATTAGCGCCAAAAACTCGCAAAACCCAATTTTGCTTTTTTAATTATAATTAATAATAATTATTATTAGTATAATGTTATAAATAAATAAACAAACCAGAAACCAAGATAGCACCCTCATGTGAATTAATACTCGTCATCCATGGTATATCTACCATTTTTCCAGTATTAAAAGATACTTCAGGATCTTCTTTCAAAAATGCTCCAGGATGATCAGGTTCTATAACTGGCCTGAAAGGTATCATTGGACAATAATGATATACCTAAAAAAAAAAAAAAAAAAAATCGTTAGTCGTATAAACTCTATAAAACAAAGAAATAACATTTTTAATAACCTTTAAGTATGGATGTGATTTCATTTTTGCACTAACGTGGAACTTAGGCCTCACAGACCGCTGCATATATGTATATCTAATTAAATAAATAAATTGTTGTTATCTAACTTATACAAGTTTATGAAGAGACACTGGAATAAGTGAGAAATTAATAAATTTTTCCAACTTTTATTATTGATAATCTTTTACACCAGCGGGGGGAGGAACTCACATATGAGAAGCATGGTGCGGTCTGACAGACCGCACGGCCATGCCTCCATACTTGAAGGTTAAAATACAATATTTAGAAAAAAAAAAAATTTCCAATATAATTATTGTTACCTGAAAAGCTCTATCAGTAGCGATAATATCAATATGATTTTTTGTTCTCAAACACTTCAGCAATTCTTTTGAGTCATTCGTTGCACATTCCAAAAGTTTTCCTAATTTTTTTGCCTGTTTTTTGGCTACTCCTGGCTTATTCAACCCCCAGGGAGATAGCGCTGTTCCACTTTGCGATATACCTCGATGAAACAAACCTGAAAATAAATAATATTATAAAATTTTATTAGATTGTCCGTCCGTTCGTCCGTCGTATGACGGAAACTGACGTAGAACCCTAAATTGACATAGGACTCAAAATTGACATAGGGCCCAAATTCGACATAGAGCCCAACATTGATATAGGGCCCAAACCCAATATAAGGCCCAAAATAGACGAAGGACCTAAATTCGACATAGTGCCCAAAATTGATATATGGCCCAAAACTAATATAAGGCCCAAAATACACATACGGACCAAAAATGTCATAGGACCCAAAATCGACATGGGGCCCAAAATTGGCATAGGACCCAAAACTGACATAGGGCCTAAATTCGACATTGAGCCCAATATTGATATAAGGCCCAAAACTAACATAAGGCCGAAAATAAACGAAGGACATAAATTCGACATAGGGCCCAAAATTGATATATGGCCCAAAACTAATATCAGGGTCAAAATCGACATAGGGCCTAAAACTGCCATAGGACCCAAAATCGAGTATTATGAGTAAGTTTCGATGTAAAGCTTTATATTGATTTTTTCCGTAAAATGTCAATTTCTTATTTTTATTTTGATAATTAGAACATTCACAATTTTCTGATTGAATTTGTCTACATATTTTTTAATAATTATGAAAATAATATTAATATAAGTAAATTAAAAAACTTAAAAGGAAGTGAAATTGTATGAGATTACAACTAAAATATATCTTCCAAAAATAACCTGTTATACATATTAAAATAAAATAGAACAATATAGTAATGGGAAAAACGTATTTATTAAACAAAGGACTTATCACTTTCAGAAAAGAGGAGGTTTTTCAATTTGTGGAAAAAATAATTTTTCATACAGAATACACAATTCGAATAACAATTTATTTGTTAACATTTGTTGAACACTCACATTCTAGCTAAGAAAGAGATTCTGAGATATGAGAACCAGGATGATCAGTATTATGATTTTGATTTTAAAGTATGAATATAATTTTCCTACGATTTTGCAGAAAATAAAAAAAAAAATATCTGAAGATTTCAGATATGTCGAAAATGAATTCAAAAAATTGTAAAGAAAATCTCGTTATTTTATAGGATGTTACAAAATCTGAGGAATAATAATTGGCGTCAGTTTGACCTTTCAAATTTCAGGACTTTTAGAAGTTTGTAAGAAATTAGGAAATATTTTATATATTTTTAGAAAAGTTTTCAAGTTTGAAAATATTTTTAATTTCTTCAAAAATTCTAAAATTCCTCTCGAATTTTTCTAACGAATTGTGAAAAACTTTCAAAATTACAAAAATTGCACTTCCACATTTCCACAAATCTTCCACATTTTTTAATTCTTCTTAATTGGTCTTGAACGTATTTTTAAAACTTCAATTATTTTAAAATAATTTTAAATATTCTCTTCAAATTAATTTAAAAAAAAAGAATCATTTGAAATTTTGTTAGGAACTTAATAAAATGTTTCATTCTCTTGAAATCTTTAAAAACACATGAAAAGCTCCTAAATGTTTTGTTCACTATCTTTAAAAATATGCTTTTTGTTTGAAATTCCTATAAGTCTGTTCAAATAACTTGAATTTTTCTAAAAAATTTGGAGAAACTTTCAAAATTATAAAAAGTTCCTTTAAATCTTCCACATTTTTTTCAAACTTTTTAGAAATCTTTTTCATCTTTTGAAATTTCTTTAATAATGAATTAGCCAAAATAAAAAATCATTTTAAGTTTTCCTACTTTTTTCGAAATGTTCAAAAATCCACATTTGATTAAATTTTGTTTATTCTCTTCAAATTATAAATAAACTTTATCTGTTTTAAAAACTTCGAAACATTCTAAATATCTTTTTTATCTTTTGAATTTTCTTTAATAATTAATTAGTCAAAATAAAAAATCATTTTAAGTTTTCCTACTTGTTTCGAAATTTTCAAAAATTCACATTTGATTTAATTTTTTGTTTTTATTCTCTTCAAATTATAAATAATCTTTAACTTTTTTAAAAACTTCGAAAAATTCTAAATATCAAGTTCGCAAGACTTCTTAAATGTTCAAAAAATTCTTTTTGTCAAATTAAGTTAAAAAATTATGGTTATTTTACATCTTTCTAGGAAACTAAATAAATGTTTCATTTGCTTGAAACCTTTCAAAACGTTTCGTTCGCTATCTTCAAAAATTTACTTTTTGTTTAAATTTTGATATGCTCTTTTAGGTGAGATTTGTTGGAAGTAGTAAGAAGGATATTTGTCAGGGATAATAGATTTTCATCCATGGAGAGGAGGTGAGAAGGCGTTATCTCATGGGATAATCAGAGACAGGAGAGGTAGGGGAACCATAGGAGGGAGTGAGAGGAAATGTTGCCATTTTTCTAGAGGAGGGATGTATGGTGGATAGATTTCGAGGGAGGTGAAAGGAGGGTGTGAGGTGTCTATCTCATAAGATAGAGAGAGATAGCAGGTTGGAAGCGTGATCTGGAGAGTACCAGAGGAGGGAGTGAGAGGATAAATATCGAGGGAGGTGGAAAGGGGGGAGTGATGTATCTATCTCCTAAGATAGAAAGAGATAGCGAGTTAAGCGGGTGTTTTTTGATTTTGATTCTCTCCTGAAAAGAACTTAATTAGAGGAGGTCTGATTCGGTTAGTCGTGGGAGAGGGGAGAAGTTAGTCAGTGTGTCGGCTGAGATGGCTGGTATGCCAGCTAACCCGTTAGCGGAGGAAAGAAGGGGGGACGTTCAAATGACCAGAAAGAAGAAAAACAGAGAATTGTATTTTTTTTGCAGGTTTATTTCGTTTCGTTTCTTACCATGTTGTACAGAGATAGGTCTAAGTTCTTGAGGTGCGTCGTCAATTTGCCTTTGGCTGGCTTCCAGCTGGAGGATTTTGGCGTCCGAGAGAGAGTTCTATAGAGTTCGGGTTGGTCACGGCAATGGCTTGAGCGTGAAAACCTAGGGCTGGCTTCCAGCTGTAGGGTTTAAGTGAAAGGGACTCTGGCTACCAGCTCCCAAACCATGATCCAATTCACACCAGGTCTAGCCACGCGCAAGTAAAAAAAATTGCAGCCAATCAGCGACGATACCAGCTACACCGCCATATTGAATAAATGTACAGCTGGCAATGGTAACCAACATTGCCGCGGAGCTGGTATGCGCGATTTGGATGAAAATGGGACGTTTTTTGGCAAGACCATGAGCAGGCTCGGTCAACTCTGTGAGAAATAAATGGCGATATTCCGCGCCATCTGTGATGAGCCAGAGAACTATAGACGCGTGCATGTTTAGGGCTTTATATATGTATATGCCCCTTCCTTACATGTATTGAATACTAGAATAATTCAACAAAAAAGGAATAATGAAGACAAAATGAAGCAAATAAGAAACGAAAAATAGGAAATTAAAGATAATTATCATTCTATTTCCCATTTTACGTTTCTCATTCACTTAATTTTGCCTTTATTTGAAGGACTGCAGTACAGAACTACATAACCAACAAAATCACAGCCACAAGCCACAACAAACAATTTGCCGCGCACGCGCATTTTACATCGCCCCACCCGTTGGCGTTGAAAGTTAGCGCCATCTGCGATGAGCCAGAGAAATAATATCGTACCCCTCAATGCCTCTCTGACCCCGCGCCATGGTCCTAAGAATTCGCCATTTCACTGTACAGAGTTGACCGAGCCTGACCACGAGTGAATTGGATCATGTCCCAAACACTTCTGTTCTGGGCCCGTGCGCGCCCTTTTAACGGGGAGGCTGTGTGGGCGTTGCGTGGGAGTCGAGCGGAGAGGGTAGAAAATCGTTGGTGGGAGATGCGCGCATCGAGCTACGCGCACGCTCTACTCGCGACTCTCGCCTCTATTCGCCCTGCCAGCTTGCTGACGTCACTGCTGACGTCACTTCACGGAGTACCTATTTCTCTCTCTCTTACTCGCAGGTCTAATTGCTAGTTGTTATAATTCTAAGATGGTTGCCTACTAAATGAATAAACGTCGTCTGCGAGAGTGTTTTAAATCTGCCAATAAAAGAGTCTCGCTCTATGCGAGCCGCGTATAACAATTTGATTAAAACCTTTTAAAGTTATAAATTATTCTTGAATCATTTTAAAACTTCGAAATAACTCTTAAGCTTCCACGAATTATAAGATGAATAAATAAGCTAATTTGCTAATATTTTTTTTAAAATTATTATTATCATTCATAATAAAAATTTCTTTCCAAACAATCAATGAATCAGAAATCAAACGGTACTTCGGCAAAATAAAAAGTATATAAAATACGATTAGTAGTATTATTAGGTCACATGATTGTAGATTTACGTAAAATAGAAGCTGAGGGATATCTTTGTACCTCTAGATCAACAAATAAAAAGTGAGAGGATTTATTTAAATATAGATATAGATAAACGTTTATTTTTTAGCCTGCTGGCCTTAAAAAA